>JASAON010001596.1:0-76835 GCA_030849065.1 Jaenimonas drosophilae
GCGCTTTTCTGCAGCACACACAACAAACAAGATGAGCTATGAAGCAAGTTGGTTCCCATTCCTGCAAGAGATGTTGCAGGCACAACCAACCAACGCATCATCTATCACGTGTAGCCCTGAGAAAGTGGTCGTTGGTGATGATGATGATGATGATTCGTTGGGTGTTGCACTGCGTGAGCTGCGCCAGCTGCTTCTCTCCATGAAGGGAAGCTCCGCCACAACCGCCGCCACCATTCGTGCGGAAGACATCATGACGTCGATGCGTTGGATCGAGGAACAACAACGTCAGCGTCGTGGGCAGGCGTCCAGCGCTGAAAACAACACCAACAACAACAACGCAGCACCTCCACCTACATCCGTCCTTTCGTGGCTCCTCACGATGCTGCAACAACGTGTTGCGGCAGTAGCGAAGAGTAGGGCTGAGCGTGGCACTTCTTCCTCGGGCAGCACGACTTCATCATGCACACACTCCGATGATGTAGGTGGCAGTCATGATGCATTGAGTGATGATGATGATGATGATGCATCGTATACATACACCGATGCAACGGTGAGTGGGGCGCAGGAGATGGCGGCACCTCAACGCGTGCGTTGCCGGCGTAGGCATGTGCGCCAGACCACCTCTCCTCGCACAACGGCACCAAACAACAGCAGCAACAGCACCAACAACAAGATGATGATGCGAGATGTTGTGGTGCGACTCACCTCCACAGAGTTGGTGGCACCAAAGAAGAAGTCATGGCGCAGGCGTCTTTCCTTCTCCCCACGTGCTGCCTTAAACACACCAATCACATTTCTGCACCGACTTCTAACGTGCTCCAGCAAGAAGAACAAGAAGATTTGTGATGCATCGGCGGGTGAAGGTGCAGGCCATGGTGGCAAGCATGACATGACGGCTGCAGCAGTTGGATGCACTCCGCTCTCATCGGAAGAGGTTGTTGCACCTGTGTAGCGCGTACACGCGACGCACATGCGCACATACATGCGCAACGTGCCGCAAATATGTTTTTGGATGCCGCATTTAGAGCGGTGCGAATCCTTCCTTCTTTTTTTTTTCCTGTTCTGCACAACGTGCGTTGTGTTATTCACGCGCTGAGTTCTGTGCCACACATGATGAGAGAGATGTGTTGTTGTGGTGGCTCTATGATCCCCACTTAATGTTGTGTGTTGTTGTGCTCCATGCTGTAACGTGCTCTCCCTTCATCTTCATTCTTCTTCTTCAAACACACACACAACAACAGTCGTTTATTGTGTTGGCAGGCACAAACACAACGTTCTCCTGCACGCACATCATCAGCTCATTTCACCTGCCCCCTCTCCACGTCCCTTCTTCTTGTTCCTTTTGCTTGTTTGTTGTGCGTGTACGGCAGGACGAGCACACACACATCCTCCGCTACTCGCGGCCCACTGCGTACCACACAAGGTGGCCATCAATTTCCGGCACCACACACGTCTCGCTGCCCTTATACACATCCTTCCTCCTTCCTCTCCCCTTCGTGCAGCTGTTGCGGTGTTGTGCTGATTGGCTGCATCATCATCTGTTTTTTTTTCTTTTTTCATAACACCTGATTAGCTTCGGTTTGTGGTGGTGCTGGACGTACGTGGCTGCTTCAACCGTGAGTGGGTAGCTCGTTCGTCGTCTTCTTTCTGTTTCTGAAACGTGTGTTTGTGTGGCACGCGTTGAGGATCATTGGCCTAGGCCAAATTTTGTTCTTTTTGGTAAAGCAGTGTGGCAGATCGATCAACCACATCATCATCATCATCATCATCATATCAATTGCCGCCATCTCTCTCTCCTCGCCACACACGAATTCATCGTCCTTCCCCCACCTCCACGCTACACGCAAGCATCGTCGCTTCGTTCGTGATCCTGACAACACGGCAGCACACGCACATACAACAGAAAAAACAAAACGCACATTTCACAACTCAGCTGTGCAGCGTACATCATCATCATCATCATTTACCGACGCCCATGACGGAAGTACATCAACTTGGAGCTGACGTCTCGATCCCGCCACGCTATCCGAGCAGCCTCACTCGCTCACGCAGGCATCCAAACTCCGCGCCACAACCGGAAATAACACACGCACTTCTAACCTCAAACGAGGAGGTGCCACCCACGTCGAGCAGGGGCAGTAGCGGCGTGAGATGCATCACACCAAAGGGGTCCTCCTCTCCAGCCACAGATGATCTTGCGCCACACCACAACCACAGCATCCTCAACAACAACAGCAACAACAGCAACAAGGAAAACACGTTGGAGGAGTGTGGTGCCACACCACCATTATGGAGATGCCCAAGCGGCATGACGTTAACGCCATCGGAGGACTTTTCCGTGCAGCCAACACCGCCGAGCAGCACCGCACCAACACGCAATCCGCGCATGGCCGCCATTCGTCAGGCCTCCAGCGCAAAACAACAACAACAACAGCAACAACATGGCAGCGCGGTGCATCACAACCACAACAGCCACCAACACACAACCACCAACTCATCCTCTGTACCTTCCTCCGCCACGACCCCACTCGCCGCACCACCTCCCGCCGCCAACACACTCACAGGCCCGCTGTTTGAAGTGAATGGCACACCGATTCCGTGCGTGCTGAGCCTGGAGAGCATCACAGACTCCATGGATGGCGAATCAGTGAATGTGCCATCGACGATGCAACAGCGACGTATCGCCGCACCATCGAAGCCCTTGTTGCAGTTGTTGCACAACTCATCCAGCGAGAGCACGTTTCACGAGGTGCCCGTGTCTGTGGGTGATGGGGATGTGGAGGATGGCGGCGATGGAGCTTGCTCAGAAGGTGGCCCGCTGGATCACTTTTCACCCGCCCCGCCATCACGCGAGGAGGTCGCGACGACGTTGGTGCGGATTGCGAGTGGTGGTGTGAAGAGCAGTAACAGTAAGCCATCTACTACACGTGGTTGTGGCCCACACGCAAGACGTGTTGTTGCTGCACCAACCACAGGAGCTTTGCATGATGAGTATCGCTCTGGCAACACCAGTCTGAGCAGCAATGACACCGCCACCGGACGCCAAACGATTGCGCACTCAGATTCGTTTCATTGTTTCAGCACCACCGTTGGCAGTGGCACCGGCTGGGGCAAACGTTCATCGAAGCGCGATTTGCAACGGGAGGAGGAGTCTGAGGAGGCACACTCCGATGGCAATCCCCTCGCTCGTGTGGCTGGTGTTGCGCGACGCACGGCCAATCTCGTTGTTGCGGCGAGCGTGGTACCACAGACGAATGGTGATGATGAGGATGATGTATCGGGCGTGATGGATGTTGCTGATGCGTCGTCGTCCTCCATTGACTTCGGCGCCATTCGCTTCAATCCTTCCACAGCCTCATCCATGGCGGAGCTGCAGGTCATTCCGAGCTCCACGGAGCTCTGCGCGCTCCCGACGAGCTTCTCAAAGCAACGCCGAACCTCCTCCACACGCGCCTCCATCGTAAACACACCACCATCGCGATCATCCTCCTCAACCTCCGCAACACCACCGTTGAGAACCGCCAACTTTGTGGTTCCCAACAGCGATTCAACGTACAACAGCGGTGGCACAGCCGTTGTGGTGGAGGATGTGCCAAGTAGCTCGAGCCTCTACTCACGGACGTGCATCTTTCACAACTCCGCCGCCGTGGGCCGTCAGAGCATCTTCTCCATGACGGCGAGCTCCCCCATCACCGATTTCGTTGCTGATGGAGGTGGTGTGAGCTATCACTCACCACTTCAACACCATTCACCAACAACACCAGAGCTACCGAGCTTATCCATGAAGGAGAGCCGTCGCGCCTCACTTCATCGCAGCAGTCTTGCGTCCTTTGCCGCACAACGTCGTCCGTGCCAGCAGAAACATGCCATCACAACCTCCGCCATCTTGGCCTTCTTTGGCCCTTCATTGAGCAAGATGGATGAGGAACAACAAACGCCACCCGCACGCCGCATGACGCAGGTGGTATCGCCATCATGTGGTACGCAACAACCGATGTTGGCCGTGATGCGCCACAACTACTCCTCACTGGGATTGATTGAGCGAGATGATGGTGAGCGAACCCCACTAGGCCATCACCACCACCACCACCACCATCATCATCATTCTTCTTCACATTCCCATCATCATGCGCAAGCGTCGGTGCAGCTATCACCACGACGATCGCCGCCACACCCGCCACCGAAGCATACAACGCCGAGCGCCACGCATGGGTCAAGCGCAGACATCTCACCACGCTCACCGGTGCGCTCCGCCGTGGCCTCCATGCATCACCAGAGCAGTCATGGCAGCTTCTTCTGCCAGATGGACCCCAACGAGGCACAACACATGATGCTCATCAACCACAACCACATCATCAATAACAACAACAGCAACAGCAACAACTCTGCCAACTACGGTATGGGTGGGGTTGGCCTGCTTCAGACACGTGCGTTTGTGTCGGTGGCGCAGGATGGCTCGCAGCTCGGGTTGTGGTCCCCCAACACACCAACGATACACAGCCCCTCCATCACGACGGTGGAGTCAGCCATCATCATCTCCCCACTAACCTCACTCACTCCACCAAGTGGTGCATGATGATGATGTTTCTGTTTGTGTTTCTGTTTGTGTTTGTGTGTGAGTGAGCGAGATGCATTCAAGAAGACGAAGACGACGCTGATGCCGTCCGGAAGAAGTGATGTTGCTTGCTTGAGTTACCACTTCATGTATTCATGTGTACCACTCTCTCTCTTCTGACGTGTTTTTTTTTTCTTCACTTTTCTGGATTCTGTGCTCCTCCTTCTCTGTTGATCCTTGAAATGTGTGGGGTGCGCGCTCGCATACCTCGCGTGGATAACTTTCCCGCCACCTCCACCAACTAATGTTTGTGCCGTGCCGTGTTTCTAGTTTTGCGTTGGGTTTTTTTTGGCCGCCACCACACACGTCATCTCACGTCTTTCTCAGCATCTCCACAACATGCGTGTCTGTTAGTGCGAGAGACGAGAGGAAGTGTGATGGCGTTGGCTGTTGGCGGAATGGCACGTACGTGTACGTGGAGTATCTGAGGCCCGGCCTTGCATGATGATGCTGGACCATTTTATCCTTCCTGCCCTCTCCTCCTTCGTCATGATCATGATCATCATCGTCATCATCATCAAGTGTGCTACACAAGTTGAGTGCCACATCGTCAAGATGTTACCAACACACATACACATCGCTGATGATGATGATGATGAACGAGGCTTCTCGTAATGGTAGCCGGTTTTTCCTTCTCTCCTCCACACATGTTCTTCACATCCCTACAAGGTATGATGTTGTGACGTGTTCTCTTTGTGTTGTTGTTGTTATTGTCGTTGTGTTGTTGTTGTTGTTGTTCTGATGGTTGCGACGTCTTTTCTGTGTTTCTACTCTTCTGTTTCATGCGTGTTTTTGGCTTTGTTGTTTTCGTTTGCTCATGACGCAACCGAGAGGAAGGATATGATGCCACGGTAGCGCCGTATTCTTGTACGTGTCCGTGCCGCGGTTGGTGATGGCGGGGGATGCGCATTGCCGATGTTATGGTGGTGTGCGCGTGGATGTGTTGTGTGTGCCACACTCGCAGGTCATTGATGTGGGGAATGTGGCGAACCTCTGCCTGGTTTAGTGTGTTTTAGAGGGTACGATGATGATGCATTCATCGTGCGTACATCCAACACCGCAACAACAACAATGATGTTGGTGGTTTGTGCGCGGAGCTTCATGCATTATCTTCTTCTCACCGGCCCTCTTCCGTTTTTTCACTTCCTTGATTCTGGATTCTGAGCGGTGCGCTCCACCACAATATGTGAGGGAGTGTGTGTACGTGCGTAGGCGAGTGTGCGAGTATCTCGTGGTACAGTGTGTTGCAGTCGAGGAGTGTGGCACACAATGAGTGAGTAGGTGGCATGTGGTGCAGATGCAACACAGGGTGCTACGACCAACCACATCTTCTCTCTCTGCCTGCTTCTTCCCTGCCTCAACATCATCTTTGAAGTAATTGTTATTTGGCTGTGTGCTCCACATCTTGGATGCCACAGTATGTGCGAAGGAAAACTGCCATGTGTGAAGAGAGCATACGATTGAAAGCATCCTCCTCTTCTGTACGAGTGTGTACGAGAGCGAGAGCGTGTGTGTGTGAGTGAAGTGTGTGTGTTAGATGTACGTATGTCCTTCAGAATGCATGTGAGTTGTGTGATTTTATACGTTATTGGTTTCTATTTCGTGAGTTGCGTCGTTTCCTTCGTTGGATTGCAAACTTTCAGTGGCAGCGAACGCACACATGATTCTGGCGCGTGGTCTCTGCGACGCTTCCATGCGCTCGCGCGCGTGTGTGTGTGTGTGGTCGGAGTGAGCCCCCACAATGAGCTGTATGAGCCCCGTAGAGCTGGAAGACGTGGGGTGGATGTGTGCGTGGCGCAACATTCATTCTCCACTTTTTCCTTCATCACCTCTCCTCTTGTTTGTGCTCCCATCTTCCCATCTTCGTGGATGTAGCAACATGCTTGTGTGTGTGTGTGTTGATGTACGACGAGGTTCTTTTTGTTTCGTGATCAGAATCCGCTGAGCTGAACTACTCAACGTCATGATGCTGCAGGGCTCCTCCAGTGGATGGAGAAGGTGAATGGCCCACGAGACATGTCATGACTATGACTACAACACTATCATTCCATCTTCTATTTTTTTTTTCGTAGTTAGTGTGGTGCCCGCACTTGTTGTGCGTACATATCACTCATCCTCTGTGTAGCAGCAACATACTCTGCCACTGCTGCTGGCGAGGAAGAGGAGGAACTACACATCTCTCTCACACGCACACATACCATCAACCACCATTCATTCAAGGATGGAGCACGCCACCGAATCACGTCAGCGCCACGGCAACCACAACGCGATGTACTTCCCTGATGAGGCCGATAGCGATGATTTGGGCGGAGGTGGGCCGCTAAATGAGTTTGAGCGCACACGGAAGCTCTCCGATGATCGTCTTCTCCCCGCGAGCATTCACATCGTACCACCTGTGGAGGCGGGCGGCAACAACAGCACCGCACCTCTGCCACGTGGCGCATCCTACGCACGCCAGCGCAGTCAAGTTGATAGTGTGGGCTCACCAAGCTGGATGAGCAGTCGTGGAGGTGGTGGAGGCCGATGGAGCACCGCAGATAGCAGCAACGCCCTCTCCCCAGGCCACACCACGCAACAACAGCTTCAGAAACAACGTGATGAAGATGAACGGCACATGGCCGAGGTGTTGTTGCCGGCGACGACGCTCCTCAACAACATTTGTGCCGAACAGGCACCATCTCCCACAACCAACGAAGCTGGCCGTCGATCTGCCGCCAAACACGGCGGTGTTGCCGCACGCAAGACGGGTCGTGATGGCGAGAAGATGGATGAAGATGCCACCGCACGTTTGGTGCAGCAGGCCCTACAAAAAGCCTCCAACAACAGCAACTTCGCCAGCAATTTACAACGTCAGCGGGAGCAGAATCTCTTCTACATCCGGAAACACATGAGTAGCATCGCACAGGCCAAGGAATCGCAGCTCGAGATGAAGGATTTTGAGCGTGTTCTGCGAAAAATTGAGGAAGATGCAACAACGGTGCGACGCCGATGGCGCGCTCGTCGAGTGATGCTGCCGAATGGGGCGCCCGGGATTGATGCCAGCATGGCAGGCTTTGATGAAGATAATGCTGGTGGCGGTGCGCCAAAGATGGCGGCGAGCTTTGAGTCCTCGAGCTCCGATGATGACGATGATGGAGAGCATGACGCGCCAACATCACGGGCGGCGATTCAACGTGCGCGTGAGCGGGCGGCGCGGAGCTGGGCGGAGATGCAGCGCCAACTGGTGGAGAACCCCGACATTGGCCAAACATTGCGCAAGGAGGTGGCGGGGAGCCATGATCGCCTCAAGACGTGCCGCACATGGCGCCCACCTGCCAAACACTCTGGACGCCATGTTGCTTCTGCCAACAACAACAACAGCAACAGCACAACTCCGCGTGGAGCACAGGCACTCCTCACTGCCAATGTTCCTGCGATGCCTCCCATTGACATCTCGTGGGGGAGTTGGCCGCAAGGCAGCGCACGTCCAGCGCGTGGCGATGCTGTCTCGGTGAGCGTTGGTGGTGGTGGTGGTGGTGGTGGTACATCTACGGCCCCATCTGGCATGATGGTGGTGGATGCCTCGGGCAAAGCATCGCCAGAGGCGCTCACGACGGTGCCGAGCGGCCTCCTCACCTCCACGATGGGAACCGACTTGTACGGCGGCAAAATCACGTGGCGCTCCACGGGAACAGAGGACAGCCCCTCGGACGCACAAATCCGCGAGATTTTGGCCTTGGAAAATGAAGTTACGACACGACGAAGCAACCTGCACACCTTGACACCGGAACAGAAGTTGAAGATGCTCCTGAAGCGTGGCAATGGCCGCTCCGTTTACAACATTTCGGAAGTGCCGTACCGAGGTGCGCGCCAGTCCGTGGCGGGGAGCACCAGCTCCGCGGGGAGTAGCACCACCACCACCACCAACAACAACAGCAACAAAAATGCAACGACGAAGCGGCTCACCAATCTCGCCACCGCCACGACGGGTGCATCTGCGTCAATGCTGGATGATTCGATGGAGATGGCCTTTCAGCGCCCACCACCACACCCAACAACAACAACAAACACCAACAACAACACCGCCGAGGGTGAAGCGGAGAAGATGGCGGAAGGAGAGGAGGTTGCCGTGGTTGATGTTGGTGGCGAGGATGAGCTGGACGAAAAGAAGGGCGGTGCCGCTTCCACCAAGCTACCACGTCTTCCCACCGCCAAACGTCGCGTGCAGTTTCATGATGAGGCCGCCACCGCGCCAAAGAGCGAGGCCAGCGATCGCTCAACATCTCCCGAACGTGAAGGCGCTGGTGCATCTCCAAATGCACGGCCGCATCGCGGCTTTCGTCCTCCACGCAAGGGCCGTGATCCGCTTCCGGCCGTGTACGGCGTGGGGGATCGCTCATCTGTCTTGTTACGGCAGCAGGTGCTTGATATCCGTCGTCGAGAGATGCAGGTGGAGGAGAGCAAGGCCATTGATGTGAAGCGTACGTGCAATTTGCTGGATCGTCTCTGCCCGATGCGGGAGGTGCTCCTCGAGGAGGATGTACTATCGGCCTACAACAACACGCATCCACGTTTGTGGGGGATGAAGTATGGCAAACGTCGTGAAGATGAAGATGAGGAGGCGTTGCTGCTCGGCCAAGGACCGCTGGGCGATGGGCGGCGTTCCTTCATGGAGGATGATGCCAAGGTCTGGGGAGCGCATCAAGATGGTGAGTTGGTGTGTGCAGGCACGAAGGAGGAGGAGGAGGCAGAGACAGATGATGATGATGCGGATAGCCCCACAGACTCCAACCTGTCCTCCCTCACGGGTCCGTGGGGTTCCAAGCAGCTCACCAACAACACTGGCACCGTACTTAAGAAGAAGAAGAAGCACTTCTTCCTCAACGCCAACACCGTCCTGGAGAAGCATCGTGCGGAGATCTTCCGCACCGCCACCCGCATCGATGATGAGCAACGCAAGGAGGCCCGCCTTCGCTACGTGGATATCCTCGAGGAGGTGAGCAAACAGCGTGTCTCGGACGCCACATGGCCACGTGCGGAGGTGGCCCTCACTCACGCCCGCGACATTATCCGCGAGCACCCGCACGAGCAGAACTTTTTTGGCTTCAAATCCATGGTGAGTAGCTTCTCTCTCGTCCAGCTGGTGCAGTGGCCCGTGCAGGAGATGCTGCAACACCTCGCCGCCCTCTTTCGTGTGTCGGGCACGCAGTACAAGGATTGGATGGCGAGCCTGTACCAACGTTTGAGCAACTCACACGATTATGAAGCCCGCTTCCGTGCCGTTGATCGCACCATCAAGGGCAAGGAGATCCCAAATGAGGCGCACGTGCGCATTACCATCCATAACTGCCGCCGTCTTCCGCGTGAGGAGATGCAAACGAAGCGGAACAACACAAACATGAATGCCGGCGACGAGAGTGCGCCCCTCGCGCTCACGGACCGGCCATCCTCTGCCATGGCCTTTGGTGGTGAAGGTGGTGAGAGCTCGGTTGGGCCGAACAGCTCCTCCAGCAAGGCCCCGCCCGGTGCGGGAGATTCAAAGACGGTGGTGCCGCAAGTGATGTCGGACCGCACGCTGGACGAAGGCACCACCACCGACAACAACAATGTTGTGGCGCCATCTCACGATGATGGTGTAGTTGTTCCTGTGGAGCTGCCTCCGCCCTCGCGTGGGACGGTGGATGAGCGCAACTCCACGAGCCATGATGCGGCATCGCCCATCTGGAACGACCCGGAGTACTCCATTCGCATCAAGGCGGAGCGGCAAATCATCACGAGCAGCGCGGTGCCCGCGGGCAACGGCCCTGTTGGCAACGGAACGAGTGACGGGGTCTCGGGCATCGATGAAGCCAACAAGGCCAGCAGCAACACCGCCGTGGCAAAACGCAGCGTGCACTTTTACAACCAAACCTTCAAGCTCCACTTGTACGATGCGGCCTCCACCATTCACATCACCTTGCTCCGCGATGGCCAACCAATCGCGGGCGGAGAATTCAGCATCGATCGCTACGGCACGGGTAGGCGTACGCAGCTGTGGCTGCCACTTACCACAACGGGCATGGTGCAGGGCAAACGTACGGAGCTGCGCCTCACGATTGAGGTATCATTGTAGGTATACATCCAAAAACAATATATGTTGTTGTTGTTGTTGATGAGGATGATGATGAAGATGTGGTGCGGTGCCACATCATCATCATCTTCATCAACGGCTCCACCACCCCCAACTCTTCTTTCACTCCATGTTTATGTATGTAGATGATGTTGATGCATCTTCACCCACACTCCAACCAACACCGCCACGCCAACAACAGCACAGATGGCTGTTTCTGCTTGCAATAACGTACTGACCACACTTGTGTTTGTTTCGTGACCAACATCACTACACCTCTTTTATATATATATGTTTGTTGTTGTTTGCGCTTTTAGATAGTTACGAAGTAGTGGTCGATGCTTCCTCTGCCACGTGGTATGTGGAGAGGAGCTGCACGCCATCCGCGACAGATGGTTGCGTGGCTCTCACCATGTGCCGCCACACATCATCAACGATGGTGCAGCAACAACAACGACAACAACACAAACAACGTCAGCAGCAACTCCTCTCCAGCTCGACGCTTCACCAAACGTGCAGTCCTCCGCGGGGCTACGGAGCAAACCACGAAAGCAGCTCCACAAAAAACCGAAGATGCTACTCTCACACCGCAGCTCGTACACGTTGCTGCCCCACGCGCACCATCATCACTTACACAACCTACACCATCACCACCACCATCATCATCTCCGCAAAGACGTCGCCGTCGTCGGGCAAAAGACGTGGATGCCTTCACACCCTTCGTTGTTCGCGATGTGTTGCCTCCGGAACCAAGCATGGTGCAGCTTCTCGCCTCATCTGATGCCAGCGCCACCCTCATAAGCTACATGATCTCACTCCGCCGCCTCGTCGCGCGTGAGTTGGGGCCGGAACTACGCACACGTGTGCTTCATCTGTTTGTTGAGACGCTTCCGCAACTACTGCCGCACCGTAGCGTGCAATACGATGGGGAGGTATCGCACACAACTGCATCATCAACACCGTTGAAGTGGGATGAGGAGCTCGCGGAGGCTGTGGTCAGTACGGCATCCGTCTTTATGTTCCGACCACTTCTCCGCTCATCCATCCTTGCTGCGGCGGTGGAGCATCTCGAGCACATTCATCACGAGGAGGTATGTACGGTAACAACATCAACAGCAACATCCAGCACGTTGCAGGATCTTAACGTCCATCGTGCCACACGTTTGGCAAAGTTGGCCCTCTCCATCATTCGCATTCTCCGCACAGCAACAACACGCACGAAGGTGGAGGGGATCATTCAGCACTCAGCTGGCCAACATAAACAAGATTCATCATTACCATCATCACAAGATCATGTCTCGAGATCCACCATGCGCGATGTGCTCATGCCGCTGGAGCGTTTGATGGCAGCCACACTTGTGCCGCAGCTCATCTCGTGTTTGCGCGACCTCTGCCGAGATGATGTTGTCTTTGGCGGAGCGGAGTTGGAGGCCTTCTCGAGCATCTGCAACGCGCTGCACAAGCACGCGCAAGGAGGTTGGCGAGAGGGTGATGATGTTGATGATGATGGGGTGCAGCACGTACAAGGTAGTGCTGCCACGATTCCGCTCGCGGTGTGGCGTCGTGGCATGGAAGGCGTTGCGAAGGCGGTATCGATGCACGTTGCCAAACGTGAAGATTTGGATCGACGCATGCGCTCGCCATTCCGATCGCAACAACACCAACATCAACATCAACATCAACAACATTCTGACGGATCCATGATGCCTGGAAGTGATTACGATGATCGCATCGCACCTAATGATTCTGAAAACAACGCCAGTGGCGCAGGCTGTGCCACATCTTCACGCACATCATCATCATCACCAACAACGTTGTCGTGGTCCAACTTCAACGTGGATATCATCTTCTCCATCCTGCAACTTCATCTCCGACGTGAATCACTCTGCACCTTCATCAACACCTACACAACAAATGATGATGATGATGGTGGTGATGATGTACGTGCGTTGGCGGGTTGTTTGCGACGTTTGTTGTACGTTGGCATAAGCTGGGCACCTGCGTGCCGCTCCTTTCAGTTGGCATCGCTTGCCACCATTTACGGACGCCTACTTACCTCCGTGAAGCCAACAACGAAACATGCTCAAAAGGATGTGGAGGCCGTTGTGCTGGTAGCAGATACTCACACACGTATAATCCGCGCGCTACAACGCACCTTGGCCATTCACGACGACCTCACACATCCCGTGCGTGTTCTTCGCACCTGCGTGGATGCCGGTTTCATCTACACAAGCATGTTTCTCACCTCCGACGCCGTGGCGTACATGAGCGGCCTCTCTCACATCTTTGACGCGGTGCGCCAACAACCTCAGTTGGAGGAGCATCTCACCGCGGTGGATGCGCTGCGGCTTCACACGTTGCTAAACAAAATGTGCGGCCACGTCGCTGCCATTGCGGCGCGCTATCAATGCAGAGATGCCATGCCCTTCCACGTCTTTCAGCATGGTGATTGGGCCACACCAACAACAGCATCATCATCATCCTCGCAACAACGTGAAGAAGATGCTGCACCCACACAGAGCGTCGCACTTCGTCCGCCCAACCTTGTATGGAAGTTGATGGGCTACCGTGCGCGTGAGATCATCTCCATCATCTCACCAAACGAGATGAAGACGTTGTTGTTGGCGGTGGAGAGGATGCGTGTGGCACCACTCCAACCACTTGTTGAGGTGGTACATCACTTCCTCTTCACACGCCATCTACTCCGCTACCCATCGCCTGAGTTGGCCTACATTTGGCAGTGGCACATGGCACACGCCTCACTCGGAGAAGTCAGCACCGTCTGGACGCTCACCGCACCACCAAAAAACGTTGCGCAGAATGATGTGGTGCAGCCCTTGGGGACACGTTTGTGCCACGCCGTGCGGAGCTGTATTGTTGCGCAGTACGCAGATGATGATGATGATTTGGCCGCGGAGATGGCGGAGCTACTCCATCTCGTGGCACAGATGGAGAATAATATCCCATCATCATCATCATCATCATCACCAGCTACTTGTGGTGCCGCACATCGCGAATCTCCGTTGCGCCAGCAACAACGCCATCATCTTCATTTGGATGCTTCTGGCTTCACACTCGATGTGGAGGTGATGGGCATGCTCCACTGGGCTGCATCCGGCCCACGCGTTGTACTCTACCCACAACATCATCGTCTCGTGATGATTGGCCTTCGTGTGCTGCAGGAGCTTTCATCTACACACAACAACAACAACAACAACAACAAAACACGTACGAATGATGGCCACTACACATGCCTAGGTCGTTTGCTGCCCTTGTACGTTGTCCTTCGCTACGTGGATAGCCTGCAACATTCATTGCAGAATCCCATCTTCATTCAGTCAGCGACGCACTTGTTGCATCGTGCCCTTCACATCCTCGTTCATCATCATGTACGCCAATACGCACGCAGCTCCATCGTGGCCATTGAGGGTGCGCACATGACGGATGTGGCTGCCATGCAGGCTTACTTACTCTGGCATATCACAACACGTGTACGTACCTCAGCAACAACATCATCTGAAGCCTCTGTGCCAGCGTCGTCGGCGTTGGTGAAGGATCTTCTTGGAGTGCTCGTGGATCGCAAGTGGGAGAACATGTGTGAGCATCAACGTGCGCAGATCATGAGTGATGAAAGTGAGCGACTCTTGCACGCACCACTCATGGCACAGAATGGCGATGCTGCCAGAGATTCTGTACGCTTTTTGCGTGACGTGTGCGCGCGGTGGTTGCCGCTACCGTTGAGCACACACAGCGCATGGTGCGAGCGTAGATGGATGCAGAGTGCCGCCTTCTTGCCGCTGATGTCAATGACGGCCACAACAACGCCACCATCGTCGGATATCGCACAAGACATGGAGATGCTCCTTTCATTGGATGAGATGGATCATGTTGATGATGGTGCGTTGCGTAGTTCCACGGTATCCGCGGCACGCACGTATCCAGGCTATGTTCTCCAGCACTTCACCATTATGCTCTCCACGAGTGGCTGCAGCATGGCGATGGTGTCGTGGCTGATGCAGCAAATCTTCTTGTTGGATGTGGAGCTCCTGCGTGGCACATCGCTCCTCGCATCATCGGCGGTGCAACATCGCCTGCGTGAAGCGGTGCGCGATCGTATCGGGGTGCTCATCCACCATCTTCATCCACATGAGGCGCAGTGGCACAACACGTTCATGGCGGATCGCGAGCTGATGCGGTGCTTCATCTGGATGGCCATGGCACAATGTGGGAGTACCTCCACATCGGCCAACAACACGCAAGACCAACGACAACACAACAACAACGTCCTTCGACGCGTGGAGCAGGTGGAGGTGAAGGAATCTCTCTTGGCTGCGTGCACGAAGCAGTTGGCACACTCTCCGCGCTACGCAGAGGAGCTGAAGCAGTTGGAGGTGCTACCGCCAAGCCGAATGACCAACATCGTCATTGTTGAGCTCCTCCGCACGTTGGTGGCTCTGCCGGAGGCTTTTCATGCCACACGTGTGCAGCTTGCGCGTCTCGTACTTCCCATCTATCTCAGCCAACACCATGCGAAACATGCCGCCAACACCACCTTCCCAAAATTCCTGTTGGTGCTGCACATGATCTCACCCACGTTGATGATGGAGGCACTGCAGTGGAAGACACCATCCGCAGCAACAACGTGGCGCGGCACATCGGCGCGGCCAAGTGTTGCAATCCTCTACGCTTCACTGGAGTGTGTGCTGCTTCTTCATCAGCACCATCACGTGGCCAACAAGAAAAACAACAGCAACGATGATGATGATGCTGAAGCTTCCCCTACCACAACAAACGTGGGGGATGAGATGCAGCATCATGAACGTGGCATACACAACTACGCACGTGCCACGAGCACCATCTTCAGGACCTTACCAAAGACCTCCTTTCGTCCATCGGTACACCTCCGCTTTGATCTCGTGGCTGCCGTTTTGGCGCTGCCGACGATGGTGCGTTGGTCGCGTACGCGAGCACGTCTTACTGCATTCCTATCCAGGTCTGTGAGTGCTCTGCTGAACCCTAGTCCCACAAGATGTACGCCAACATCATCATCTTCATCATCGCAGAGGTGCGTCTTTGATGGCCAGCCTTTGCCGCAGGCGTTGCTGGAATTCCCGCTCGTGGTGTGGCAGCTTCTCCTCCATGAGCGCTCTACATCTCGCTCAATGCACCACAAGATTCAACGCACGCGTACGCATGCGCAGGTTGCGGACGCACTACGCCATCGCATGGGCAGTGCGTTCCCCACTCTTGTGTTGTTATGTGAGGCACAAGTGCGGCAGCTACGCACGAGTCTCGGGCCGCTTTCATTTGTGGTTCTTGCGACGGATGTGCTTGGCTTCTACACACACCTGCTGACGCGTGATGAACGTCGGAGTGTTGTGGGCGATGAAGGATTGCGGAGCACCGTGGCGTTGCGTTGGTGGATCATGATGGCGGATGAGGTGATGGAGAAGCTCACAGAATCTGTTTCATCGTGCGTGGAGGTGCTGTGCGAGGAGCATCGGTCTAGAGTGTATCATGATCATCTTGGCCAGCGTGTGTTGGCGGCTGAACGCATCGAGGAGGAACCTTCACCAACACCAACAGAAAGGAATGATGATGATGGTGCTCTTCCTGCGCGTGTGGTGGTGGATGTACGCAGCATCGTGGGTTATGTGGAGATGATGGATGAGCTGCGCTCTCCTCATGCGGGTGAGATCGATGCGGTGGTGCGCCTCATGAGCCTCCTTGGCATCATGTGGAGCAGAGTTGAGGCATCGAACCAACCACGTGTTGAAGTACATCACGTCAGCTGCGTCTTGGAGAAACGCAACAACAGCAACCTCTCACCAAGGATTGTACGTGGCAGTGTATCACTGCCGCCGTCGGCGGGCCAAATTCAACGTGCTCGCGCACTCCTCGCGATGCGCGGTATTCACGTGGATGAGCCCACCACACGAGAAGCGGATGGAGAGATTAGGATGAGGGTTGATGGTCATGACGATGATGCTGGTGTTGTTGCGGTACAACTCACCGGGCTACTTCGTGAGCGTGCCGAAAAGCGACGTGCGGCAGCGATGGAGGCCCTTCTCCTCTTCCGTGATGATGTGGATGAAGCATCAATGTACGCACACGTGCCAACCGCGGCGGCCGCTGCTGCGTTGGAGGCAGCGCTTCAACCAAGAATTCAGCTGCTGAACCCCGCCGACCTCCTCACGTGTTTGCGTGTGGTGGCGGAGCGCCATGCCACGTGGATGCTGTTGGCAACAGAAGCCAACGTGATGAATCATCATCCCCGCCCATGGAGCATCTACGACGTGCACCTCCACACCCTTCTTGGTGCCATGCGCGAGCTCCTCGTGAGTGCGGATGCCAACGTTGTTGAGCACACAAGCCGTGTTGTGCTTGCGTGGTGGTCTCAACTCACTACACAACTACCGCCGCGTGATGCCCTTGTGATGGATATGCAACAACTTCTCGCCAAGGTGCCGCTCGTTGTGGCGGCGGACGTTGAGCGTTTTGTATCTGTTGCCAACATGTTGGCGATGTTGATGGCGTTGCATGATGCCAATCCTCCACTCCTCACGCGCAGCGCTGTGCGAGCTGTACGTCTCTCCATGATTCGCAGTTTAGAAGGAGGCATCACCAACAACAACAATCATCATGAGCATCGCATAGGTACGTGGCTTCAAGACCACCCACAACTGGGCGATGAGGATGTGAAAAAGGCGGTGGCGTGCTTGCTGAGCTCCGGTGCGTTTAGCTCCGCAACGGATGTTGCAACGTTGTGGGATGCCGTACATGCACGGTGGGCGGCCGTTTCTGCCATGAAACATGATTTGCAACATCTCCATCCATCCATCGTTGTTGGCCTACTGCTCTTCATGGAGTCTTCAGCACTGTAGTGGAAGGAGGCATACGCACCTCCTCATCACCTCCCCCCCTCACAGATTCAAGAAGAAGTTATGATGATGATGATGATGACGATGATGTGTATGTGCATCATGAGCTCACGCCACTATCCATTTCCTTCCTCTCCCATCGAATGCCTCTTCAAACACATACTCTGTAGTAGTTTTCTTTCTATTGTTGTGTAACACACACTCTGAGTGCGTGTGTGCGCGTGAGCTCAGCTCTGTGTGCACCCCCCTTTTTTTTTTCACACAAGGAACGCTACGTCATCCACGCACACACACGTACACGGGAGACTTACTTCATATACTTCACACAATTGTTTGTGTTGTGTGTTTCTTCTTGTTGGTGACGTACTTTGTGAGCTACAATGATCTCCACAATTGGCGGTTTATTCAATCTGAATCACTTCGACCAAACGAGCGGGTCAAACGACGTTATAGTTATCCGCCACCGCGATGGCAGCCTTCACAGCACACCATTCAACGTACGTTTTGGTCGGGCGAAACTCTGGAACTCCGCCAACAAGGTGGTGGAGATTGAGGTGAACGGAAGCATCACGAGCGCAGTGATGAAGATTGGCCGAGGTGGTGTTGCACATTGGCTGCGACCTAACTACAACAACAACAACAACAACAGCAACAACAACGCATCCACGGCGCATGTACGTGGGTTCTACCGACCTGAATCACCCATTGACGATGCAGATGTGGATGCTCTCACTGCTGACGTCGTGGCCAACGCACGTCCTGCGCAGGAGGTGGAGCAGCAGCTGGAGCCCAACACACGAGCAGCACCCCGCGGCATCTCTGATGATGAAGATGAGAGCCCATTTGTGGTGCAACAAGCAAATGGGGAATGGAATGTACGTCCTGGTGCCATTCACTCAGCCGCCGACGCACAAGAAGCGGCCCTGGCGCTCGACGCCCTCAACGCCGTGGAGCGTTCAACGCGCCGGCTGGATCGCAGCCGACGGGCGCACTCCACCACATCACCCACAACTGCACCAAACAACAACAACAACAACGCCGACCCACTAGCGGCACCAACCCTGGAGGCTGCGGGAGGTAGCGACAGCGACGTCTTCTCGCAAGCCGAGGATGAATATGCGCTGGAATCGTTGAATAGCGATGATTTTGGTGAAGCACGCGATGCGGAGGACTGCAACAGCGATGATGATGATGATGATACCTCCACGAGTGGTTTCTCCGCCGAGGAGGAGGATGCACTAGCCTCAGCGACGGCTGCGAATGCACATCCACCAACCGATGGCGTGGCACCAGACTGCCCCTTCTACGCCGTCCCACCAGCTCCACGACGTAGCTCCAACAACAACAACACGCATGGCCCACACTTCTTCACCCGCTCCCTCGTTCCCACCCACGATGATCTCTTGAAGCTCCACCTGGTGGACGGATGCAACCGTGTGCGCTACCTCACCCTCAAACGCCCCGACGCCACGGAAGTGGTCGCGGTGAGCTGCAACGTCTTCCTCTGGAACTACAACGACCGCATTGTTGTCAGTGATATTGACGGCACCATCACCAAGAGCGATTTGCTGGGCCACTTCTACGCCATGATTGGCAAGGGAGGGGACTGGACCCACCCTGGCATTTGCTCCTTGTACTCCAAGATTCACAACAACGGCTACCGCATGGTCTATCTCACCGCACGAAGTGTATCACAAATGGACCAAACCAAGAGCTACCTGTGGTCGCTGTGCCAAGACAACGCCACACTCCCTCTTGGACCGGTTCTCACGGCACCACAACGCTTCTTCACCGCCCTGACACAGGAGGTATCCAAACAATCCCACGTTTTCAAGATCGCATGCTTGAAGAGCGTGTACGCCGCCTTCCCCACGGGCAGCCACCACAGCCCATTCTTCGCGGGCTTTGGCAATCGGTACAACGACGTGATTAGCTATGATGCGGTGGGCATCCCCGCACATCGCACCTTCATCATTGATCCGAGTGGGGTGCTCATTGTATGCAGCATCCGGCAGTCCTATCACAACCTGGCTCACTTGGTGGATGCCACGTTTCCTCCCCGACGTATTCAGCAGTACACCGCGAAGCCAACCGTCGCAACCACAACAACAGCGGCGGGAGATGATCAACGTGGTGGCCGGCGAGGGGCGGAGCGACGTCAGCGCAGCCCAGGATTTTGGAGTGGTGCCAGCAATAGCAGCGCGTGCAGTGATGATGATCGCGGAGAACAAAACGGCAGTGCTCTGGAGGCAATGATGGATCTCGAACACACAACCACCTTCAGTCTCCTCACCACAGACCTCTCTCGTGCCCCGGCGATGGAGGGAGAGATGCGCGTGGAAGGTTTTCCTCTCAATGACGACGTTGGCGGTGCCGCCGCTCCACCGACCGATGGCGATGTACGCAGCGGTGGTATGGCGCGACGTTCGATGGAGGAGGAGGAGCCACCGGATGCAGAATTTGGCAGCTACAACTACTGGCGCATCAATCCCTCGGAGTTGGTGGCCACCTCACGCGGATCGCAGCCCCTCTCCACGATGGGCTCCACCACGGCACTCTCTGGCGAGACACACTCTACATCCGCTCGCAACAACAACAACAACAACAATAGCCATACTACGCTAACTCCTCCACCTCCCCTGACTCCTCCACGACAAGCGCCGGTGACCGAACCTGCTTGCACGGCACCGCTTTCGTTGAATGGCGTCGATGGCGAGGGCCGCAGCACCAGCATGGCTTCCTCACCGGAGCTCTCCATCCTTCACGATGTGGCACCAACAACAACCTTGGTGGAAGAGCTCACCATGGCACAGACCACAACCACATCATCATCTTCGGGGGGTGCAGCCACATCATCAGGACGAGGAGCACCCACAGCATCTCAGCGAAAAGGATTCTTCTTTGGCTTCGGCCGACGTGGTGGGCGAAAGACGGAGGAGGAGATGCGGCAAGAGGAAGCGTTGGCACATGAAGAAGATGCGCGTGCTCTTGCACGCGAGAAGGCTCACCACCATCCAGATTACGGTCTCATGTTGTGCTCACCGATTGGGGAGGAAAAGAAGGCCACGCCGCAAAGCTAGTATATGGCCATCGCAACGCGCAATGCGAGCATCTTCATTTCTTCTTCCATTTCTTATCATCCATACCCTGGGCTGGTCTGATGCCCCCTCACACACGTACACACGAGTAGCCTGTGTGTTGTTCGTCTTGTGCCAACAGGGGTGGGGGTGGTGGTGGATGAGGTGTTGTGCGCACCCACACTGTTGTCTTTCTTCTTCAGCCTCATATACGCACGCACACGTAAGTTGGGCGGACGTGAGTGAAGTAGAGATGCGTGAGTAGCATCACAAGCGCGTGCTTCTTGCTTCTTCCTTCTTCTTGCTTCTTCTTTTCTTCTATTCCACGATGGATCAGCAACTATCTTCATCACCCACCTTCATTGTGGGTCGCACACACTTCGGCACGGAGCACGCGAAAACATGAATACCTTCACAAAGCCGCCCCAACTCGTCAAATATTGCGTGTTTCTGCGCGTGTATTTGCTGCCGTTGTTGTGATGGTGATGGCAGACGTACTGACGTGTAAGTATCTCCCCTCTCTCTCTCTCTCGCACACACTTACTCTTCTTCTTCATGGACTAGCTTAGCGTCTCTACGAATAGCACCTACTACAATCGCAGGTTTGTGTGTGGGTTCACCGCCACGCTCATTCTCCATACATCTTCACCCATCACGTCGTGGAGTTGTTCCGAATGGACCAACAGCTGAAGCAGCTCATCGCGTCCATGCGGGAGTCGCAGGCCTCCATCCAGGCCAACTTGGTACCCATGCTCGAGCAGCTCGACGAGGATGTTGTTCTCTCGCACTACCCACTGGAGGAGCAAGCACGCCTCTACGTCGCCGCCGCCTTCACCTTGGCCTGCTCACTCTTCTCGCTCGACAAGCTGCAACACCGTCAAGCCAACGCCGCGCGTAAGTCATCCGCAGCCACCAACCTTGTCAGTGGCAGCAGCACCACCACCACCACCGATGCGCAGCTTCAGCTAAAGATGGAGCGCATCACGGACTACATCCGCAAGCTCAAGGAGATTACGGAGCTCGAGCAGCAAAAAAAGCATGTGAGCCAGCTCGAGACGAACGCCGCACCACGCAAGCGTGAGCGTGATGAAGGTGATGAGGTGGTGGAGGATCAGCCACCAGCCAAGACGGCGCAGGTGGAGGCAGAGGGTGAGGAGAGTGGTGATCGGCAGATGTTTTCCTTGGTGTCGCGTACGGCAGGAAAACTTGGCACAATAGTCTCACGACTTCTCCGCCACGCCCAGGAGTGAAGTGTTGGTACGCACGCACTCAGCCACGTTGATGGTAAACGCCGGTGTTTGCGATGATACTCTCGATTAAGATAATGACGAATGCTGTTGTTGTTGTTGGTCTCCCAGCGGGATGCACCTCAATCTCCACATGTGTGTTGGCACCATCATGATCATCATCTTCATCTTCATCTCTTCTACTCCCCCTTCTCCTCTCATCATCACAACATAGTTGGAAGGCATCGATCAGAGCCGAAGCCCTCCCCCCTAACCACCATCATCTTTTCTGTTGTTGTTGTTTTTGTTGTTGTTGCGTGTGTGCTTATCTCCCTCGTGACGTACAGCTCACCACGGTGCAGCTCACTACGGAAGGAGAGACCTGAGCACATCCTCAGCATAAAACAGCTCATCTAACATTTTTTTTCTTTTTTTGGACGTACTAAGAGTATCTTCGCTCCTGCTTGTGCTGTTTCCCTCTCTTCTCTTGGTTTTTGCTTTCTACTACTACCAACCTCGCACCGTTGAGGCACGAAGACGTTCTCCGCACATAACATTGTTTCACACTGACAGACCCATACTTTGAACGACGCACGAAGATACCCTCCCCCTCTTCTTCGATCTAAAACATCTTCCCCTCCCTCCTCTCCTCTCCTTGACGTGTACTTGTTTGTAAAAGTAGTAAGGTGTGCGTGCGTGTGCGAGATAGAGTACCATTCGTGGTTCCACCACTTACTCACTCACCGTCACCATCATTTACACACACCGATCACACCAACAACACAGCACACAACAACAAACACACATCAACGAAGAGGTATTTCATTTCTTCTTCTTTCTTTTGCTGTGTGTATTGTTGTTCTCACTCCCTTTCTCTCTTGTTGTGGTCCTGCTGGATGAGGAGGCCCGCCATCCGTCCGAACGCACCCTCTGCCTCTCCGCACTAGCAACACAGAGTGGCTGAAGGTCAGCTACCTAGCTCAACACCTCACCACACAACATCTCCACACACGCTTCGTGTTGGCCACGTGTTTTTTTTTCTGGGGCGTAAAACGGAGAGAGGAACGCTTGGACTCTCCGACACACCCCCGCGAACAACCTTCCGTGGTTGCTGACTGGATTCTGTGGGCGGTGTGAAAGCCGTATCAATCCTTGGTACGCGCTCTCACTCCCCCTCTTCTCGTCTCATCCCCACCACCCCTCCCCTTCCCTGCTCCTTGTGTGTTGGCCACTGCTCCTACCACTTCAATTCACCAAAGTTACATCAACAACATTTTCCGTTGAACCCCAATCCAGACCAGAAAACATCCTTCATTCCACACGTCGCTTGTGCTCCACAAGCCCGCACAGCCCCTCCGCCATCATTTTCCTACCGTTCTTGTGTGTTGACGTCCTGACCATCACTTTTATACCATCCCACTCACGACACAACATTACAACATACACAGCACACATCCTTCAACGACTGGATTTCACTCACTCACTCACCACACAACTCATCCTCCATTCTGAGGTGTGAGGGCAGAAGAAGGGTACCTCTTCACTTGCTGCCCACACACGTCTGTGCTTGCTTTGTCGGTTTTTTACACCATTCACCCAACCTCTGTGTGTGTGTGTAGAGCAGAGTGAGTGCCACGACAAGTATTCTAAGGTGCGTACGTGGAGCTACATCCGCCATTTTCTTCTTCTTCTGCACGCCGCTAATTTTTGTTTTGGTTCGTTGTTTTGTTTTCTAAACAGGCGCATCTGTGCTCCACCACCGTTCCCATCCGGACCTACTCCCCACATTTTCTTGCCTGTGGCTTCACCCAACTCATCCACCGTGAGAGTTGGGGAGACGAGCCCAACGAAAGAACTCAGAGAGAGAGAGTGATCAAGAGCCTGGATAGATTCAAACACACATCATCGGAGGCTCACTGACGTGTGCCTGTTGTGGAGGTTAGTAGTGTGTTGGGAAGAGAACAGAACAGCTGCGTGCGTGTACGTCTCTCATCCGTTGCGTGTTTTTTTTTGTGTTTATTCCTGTGCTGGGACGATCCACCGCAGCCACACTAATCAGGCTCGATGCCAACCGAGGCCCCTCTTCGCTCCAGCGCGCTCACCGTGGTGGTGGCGCTCTCCGCCACCGCTGCCGGCACCTGCGCACTCTACTTCCGTCGTACCCAACGCCATCTAAACAACAACAACAACAACGCCATTGTCAGGAACAACGCGGAGCCAACTTGCGCTCACACTCGGCACCAGACGAAGTCCACCTTCCCATCCTCAGGTACCTCACTCAGCCACTCCAGCAACATGATGGAAGGAACCGCCCCACCCACCAACGCAACACCCCTCGCCGATAAATTAGCAGACGGAGGTGATGAAGGCGGCTCTGCCTCCACACTCGCATCTTCATTGGGTGGTGTACCACTTGCCACCTCCTCTGCCCTGCCACCTCTGCTATCTTCTGCCGCTATTCGCTCGGTGCTGCCTCCTCTACATGACGGGCCTTTTCAGTTTTCTACGCGCTCGCGACCGACAGAGATGAGTGATGGGCGATGGGCCCCTGGTGGGTGGCTGGGACGTTTGCGACGAAGTGTGTTGTGCGGCCTTCATGTAGGCGGCTCATTCTCCGGCAGCCCATCCTCTTCCACCCACACCTCCAAACAACACGATGGCGGTGCCAAGAACAACGTCCATGGTGGTTCGAGCTCTCCACGCCGTCCCATCGACGCACGCTGCCGTCGTCAGTTCATGCGCAATCCGCCACCACCAGAGATGCGTGTACCTCCAAGCTGTGGCAGCAGCTCCAGCAGCGGCAATGAGCCCGACGAGGAGGAGCTGGGCAGCATCGACCCCAACACCGTCGCGGGATGCCTCCGTGAGGCAGATGGAGCGGCTGCCGGTGGCGCACTCGGGAGCTCCACCACCTCCGCTCCTTTGCCCCCAACGGGTTCTGGCGAAGGAGGCCCATGGCCTCGTGTACGTGGCCTTCATTTTGTGGTGTGCGTGAGTAGATGTGTGCTGCATCGAACCCAAGCGGCACTCTTTGTGGTTATGCCACAGGCGATTCAACGTGCAGCGATGCGCATGGTGAAATCTCTCCGAGCCTTCTCCTACCGGCGCTCCTCCGTGGCACCACAAGAGGCCTCACTGCCCATTAGTGCCCGCCTGGAGCGTGCGCTGCGACCACTCTGCCCCACCTCTCCCGATTGTGTGCCAACTGTGGTACTCCTCCGGGTTCCGATGGGGGTGGAGGTGAGTGCAGATGTGGAGGCGTTGTGGGCTGCCATGCAACAAGATAGCTGCGCCTGGGAGGACGGGCTCGTTGATATTGTCGTGGTGGAGGAAGCCCCCAATGTGGAGGAGAGCGCCACACGCCCCACCTTCTCTGATGAGAGTTTGCAGTGGGTTGGGGCAGGCACCTCTGACCGCTCCATCACCATGGCCGCCTCCGCCGCCACAGTACCTCCTTTACCTTCGATGGAGGAGCTCCCCAGTGGGGATCGCCGCGCTGGGGAGGCCACGGAGGAGGCCTGTGGCGGGCGTACCACCACGCGGAGACTGAGTGAGGTGGGCAAAGGTGATGAGCTGAGCTTCGAGCTGTTTCCTGCCTACCGCTTCTATCTCGATCTTTTCCGTGCAGCGGCGCTCCAGGAGAAGGACGAGGCGGTGAAGGAGGCGCTGGGCTCGATGCCTCGACGCTGCCCGTTTAGCCCAACCGTCTCATGCGATCGATGCGCGCCAAAGAGCAGCATCGTCCTCTCTCCCTTCTCCCCTAACGTGCCCATGTTTTCATCCGCGGTGTGGAGCTCCTCACCGGTGTTGATGGAGCGGGAGTTCTGCACACGCACCATCGCCGCCATTGACTGCCCCTGCGGCTGGGATATTCGTGGGTGTGGGGAGGTACCGGTGCAAGTCACGCACCGCTTTCGTTTGTGGCGGCAGGGAAGCCGCTCCGTCGCGCCACTCGCGCGAGCAGAAGAGATTCTGCGGCCTCTGCGCGCCATGTGGGCAAAACAAACCGCCGCCGTCCTCGAGCGTGGTCGGGATGAGGAGCCAGCGAGCCCATCTACATCAAAGGCTGCTGCTCCATCATCGCCAAACTCAGCGGGTCCTGCTGGCGCCTCCCCACCCATCGTTCTCACTTCTCCCAGTATCAGTGAGGTGATGGTGGGGAATCTGCTCCCATCTACACGTGAGGCTGACGCCGAGGCCCTTGCTTTTGGCCTCACGCAGGGCCTCACGCGACGTGAAGAGATGCGGCGTACACTCTTCTGCACCTTGGCCACCTATGTGGGCTACCGCCTCTGTGCCATTCCCTTGCCCGACCGTCGCGTTTATCGTATCTTGCCACCGGGCGTTCCACGAGAGGTGGCGGCCTTCGCGCGTGGCTTTCGCCTTCATCACTCCTCCGCCGAGGCCCTCCTCACGCAACAACGCACCCTCGAGTGCATTCTTCTCCGCCTGGAGTCGCGCCACCTCCGCAGCAAGTGCGAACGGCAAACCTCCGCCGGAGGTGGGGAGATGGATGCTGCCGACGCGGGCTTATTCCCGCGCCAGACCAGCGAGCCCCCAAGCGGCAGCGGGGGTTTGCACAGCAGCGGTGCCGCCTCACCGAGCAGCTGGGCTCTCTCCACACTGGGTCGTCGTGCCGGGCAGGAGCCGTCGAGCTTCGATGAGCGCTACTCCCCCGAGTGGTCGTTGATGCACCGTGCAGAGGAATCCGCAACGTACGGTGGCAGCAGCCTGAGTGCGGAGCCAGGCACCTCCTCCCGCTCACGGCCCTCCAACAACCCCAACAGTGCGGTGCCGACCACGCGATGGATTGCCACCAACACCAGCACCAACAACGCCGCTCACGCGTCGCTCAAGGCCACCATGGGCGCGACCACCACCGAAAGCCTCGCCTCCAACTGCTCCAGCGGGCCCCCGGCTGTATCGAACGCCTCCGTCGCTGAATCTTCCGTGGACCTCCCACGTGCTCCACGCGGGAGCATGTATGGCATTTACGATGCCTACTACGGCCACTCCATCACAACCCCACAGTCCCTCCTCTTTCGCCATCGCATGGCCAACTGGCATCAGCTCCATCGACGCAGCTTTCATAGCGCCGCGCCAAGTGAGAGCGTACACACCGGCCGACTACATCCATACTCGCCCAACGCCTCCATCACCTCCATCAGCGACCTCTCCTTCACCGCGTCGAGCCAACACCAGTGCCTGGCCGGGTACTACGGGAGATGGGGGCCATGCCTCTCCGAGGAGCTCATGCAGCTTCGCCCGCTGCCACTCGGCCTCGGTCGCATGGACGCCTCCACCTCCGCCATCTCCGGCTCACCCACAGGACTCATGATGATGAGTGATGAGGCACACTTTGCGAGTGCGTGCGATCCCTTCTATTCTAACCACCCCCCACGCGACCATCCGTGCCTTCGCTATGTGCCCGACGTGATGCGCTTTTTGTTGGCGGCGGAGCGAGGAACGGCGTGGACCGGCACGCGCTTCTTCTACGCCTTTGGCGATGCCACGGCATCGCTGTATAACGCATCATTGCAAATGAAGGTGGAGGCGGAGGGTTGGCTGCACACCCCCAAGTACGTGGCACCTCCGCCCTCCCCACAGCTCGTGCACGTAATGGAGCAGCCCCCCGCCCCACCATCCCCGCCGCCGGTGCCTCGCTATCCTGGCGCCCATCTCGATGCCGGAGTAGAAGACGGCAGCTCCTACCTCTTCAGCACCACCATCATGGATGAGGAGGAGCGGGTGGAGGAGCAACAACGCCAACTCCGTCTCTGTCGCAATGAGCCCTTCGTCCCCCTCTTTCATCACATCCACGAATCTTTCTTCCGCTCCGTCCTGCGCGAGCCCTTCTTTGGCAGCCCGTCGTGTGTGTTGGGGAGCACCCCACACATTGCGCAGCCCGCAGCAGGAAGAGGAGAAGGAGGAGGATGGGGGCGTTGGGTAGCCTCCGCCCTCGGAGGAGGCTGGACATCTTCACTCTCAACTGCCACATCACCACGACGGACATCATCATCCCCGACATCAGCTGCAGCGAACAACGTTGCGGGCCAAGTGGGGGAGTCCGAGGTGCTGCGCTTTGGTGGGCAGGTACGTCTGCGTCGCGACCTAGACATGAAGAACGGCAACTTTGGCCTCAGCCCACTGGAGGTGTGGCTGGCCTGCCGCTACTCACGACGTGTGGCGGCGGAGGTGTATCTCATGGATGTTGCCGCCGCGGGGCGAGACCCCTTCTTCCCCACGGTTCGTGTAGTGGATGAGGTGGTGCTTCACGCCGTGCTCTACTACCACAACCGCTGTTTGCGCGACTTCGTCAATGAGCTCAAGAATGAGTTTGATCTGCACTACGAGCCCCACACTGCGTGGGGCCGTCGCTGTCTCAGCGGGAACCCGACTGCCCCACCACCCAATGAGCCCACGCGCCCCGCCGATAACACCCCCGCCACCCCCACGACGACCACCAGTGAAGAGAGCCCATCTCCTTCTCCAGCTGCGGCACCGCCCATGGAGGAGCCCGCTGCCTCTCCCGGGAGCTCGGCGAGCGAAGGGTTGGGCAGCTTCGCCAACCCTTCACCGGGTGCCATGTTGTTGCCCTTGGCGGAGCTCCCGTGGGCGGTGAGCCAGAGCGGCACGCTGACGATGGATTCCGGGATCGCCCCGCCACCCTTCGCCGGGACCCTCCACCACGACGCCGAGGAGGATCAGTGCATCTTGCAGGGCAACATGCCACCACTACCCCCGTGGCTTGATCTCTTCGATGACCAACAAGAGCGCCACCTCTTGTGTGAGCTGGAGTACCTGAAGGAGTTCCTCATTGAACACCGCCACACCCTGAGCTCCGCCGTGCTCACCCCACACGGCTGCAATCGTCTCGAAGGTGTCTTTGGCACCCCCGCCACCGTCTTCCCCTTCCTTCTCTGTGCACGTGAGAGTGTTTCTCTCGTACGTTCCATGTACGACTCCCTCATTGACCACTACGGCCTTCTTCGTTTCGAGAGCTTCGCACAATTCACGCGGGACGCCTTTGGACGGGATCGTCCAGAGATTCTGCGACACTCCCCACGCATCTTCCGCACCTTGAACCCAAGCCATCGCGGGTACATCACCTACGACGAGCTCTGCTGCTGGATTGCACGGAAGCTCAGCTGTGGTGGGAATGTGAAGCCTGACGCCCACCTCGCCGCCACCTCCATGTCTCTCCGCCTCCCCATGGGCCTTTTACTCGACCGAAAGGAGCATTGGCAGCGGCTGGAGTGCTCTCTCGCCTCCCTCTCAGATACCGAAGGCGAAACGTTTTGATGCTGGAATGCTTTTCACGAGACACACAAAACCATGCGGATGCGCAGAGATTCACATTCACGCACACACAAGAGATGTGCGATGACGTACAACTTCCGTACGCACACAAATAACACATGAGCGACCAACACAGATACAAACATCGCGCCGATGGACGTTGCCTGAGCAGTTTTTTTTTATTTTATTTTAATTTTTGTTGTTCGTGTGGGTGAGACCACACGTGCAAGCTTTGCCGGAGGTGTGGGAGCTGGCAGAGATTAGAGGACTCACCTCTCACAGACTTCTTCTGCTTCTTCTTCATTGGTAACAAATCCTCCTCTCCACAGGGGAATCAACGAAAGAGGGAGAGAGAAAAAAAAACGTAAACAAACGAGAGAAGACGCACATTGTGCTCGAGTGGGTGTGGCCGCTTTTGGCACCCCTCACGCCCCCCCCCCTCTTGTTCACTGTGAGATGTACCCACGGGACGTACCACACGACGAGAAAGGATCTCTCCAAGACTTCTTCTAGGCAAGGATGGATGGAGGAGTAGGTCTTGCGTCGCTACGTCAGTGGATCCAATTGTTGTAAACCAAGAATGTAATGTACGTGAAAAAAATGAAAAATACACAAACGCACAAAAAAAGACAGATTGATCAATCATAACATAGCCGAACGCGCACACGGGCACGCACCTATACCATACATGCAATTTGCCAAATCTCGCTTGGGGGATTGCGTGTGAGTTGGCGTGTGTGAAGGATCCACCTACCGCAGTACATTCATCTTCATCTTTCTATTGTGCTGTGAGCTCTTTTTCTTCTATCAAAAAAAAAACTATTTGATTGTGAGTTCACTACTTCGTCACCCCACTTCCTCTCTAATCGTGTGTGTGTTGTCTTTGCATTTGCATCCAACACAATCAGGAATGCTGTTTGCCGACGTCGCATCTCCCTTTCTATTCATGTTTTTGTCGTTCTCTTCTGCCCATTTATGCACGGAATCTGGTTGAAGAGCATGTATGTGTGCGTGTGTGGGTGCGAGAGGACCTTCCCTTCATGCCTGTCAAGCCACATGTGTACCCGTGTGTGCGTGTGCGTTCTTAGTTACGTGGTTGTTGCCGTTTTTCTGTGTTCTTTCTCCTTTGCTCACGTTGTATCGCTGTTTCGGCTGGCTGCTATGCGTGCACTCACATGCCATCTACCCGCCCTTCCTTCATTCCGCTGCTGGCTACAGTGGGGCACCACATACAAAAAATTTTTGAAACGAGGGTATCTAAGATAGCCACCACTCTGAGTTAGTGAGCAGTGCAGCACGCATGCTGGATGAAGGATCCACATGATGAGTGGCGCTCATGCCGCCGATCAGCGATGCTCCCGTCAATCTCATATATACACATGGATGGGCTGATTTATCTCTTATTGTTTTTTGTTGTTTCATGTCTCTGTTGGCACTTCCTCCGTCCTCTGTGAAGCGTCGTGCCATTGACTTGATCCTACACGTTTAGCAACAGAAGCCCCCCCACATCATCTCTCTGCTCCGACAACTCACTTTCAGTGCTGGCTGATCGCACAGAACAACACACGCATGTCTTTGAGTGTGGAGTGCAGTAGTTGTACACGTTGAGGGATTTGTTTTTTGCGGGGTGGATGTGTATAGTGCGGTGATTCATTTCTGACTTTTGTTTTGCGTCTGTTTCTGTTTTTTTTGTTGTTCTTTTCTTGTGTGTGTGCAGAAGAGTAACAACGCCGTTGCTGAGGACAGTAATCGCCGACCTCCCACACCCAACACACGTGCTCATCCTCTCGTCAGCCCCCTCGTGTAGAGAGGATATGTGGGAGAAGTAGGGTGAAATGATCGGCACACACCCACCGCGCAGAAGGATGAACCTAATAACCAACCTCCCCCCTGTTGGGAGGCCACGACGGTTTGATCTCCACATCTCTTGTTTACCATCTCATGTCTGTTGGCTCTTCATGTAACTTACAAATGTACACGATGGAATAATCACGGTCAGACGGATGGTGGCAACAACAACAACAAAAAGAGATGATGGTGAGGACAATGATGATGATACCGTAACCATAATGATGTTTTTTTTGTTTTTCGTTTGTGCTTGTTAACTCGATATGTGGGGGTATTTTTGATGAGCTTATTGTGTGTGTTGGGCGAGTGTATAAGTGAGCGCCCGTTCGCCACTGGAGCTGCTCTCGATATGCTGGTGGAGGTTGTTCGTATGGGGTCCATCGACTCCTGCATCTCAACTTCGCCGGCGTCAGCGGCTACCTTTCTTCGTGCACAACACCACCCTCTTCCCCCTCCCCCATCCGTCTTCTACACCAATCAATGTCGCTGATGACATTTGTTAAGCCACCACGTGGCATACTTCCAGTTTTTGTGTGGCGTAACAACTCGTGCTTATGTTTGCAGAGGTGGACGCAGAGCCTATTACGACTACCCACCTCCAGAGGACTCATCCTCGCCAGCCCAACTTCATTTTTCATCATTATCATGCTTGTGGCATGACGAAGAGGACAACTGACGAGACAACCACACCCCACACCCATGCTGGGATCTCACCGAGGATGGAACCAACCTATCTCCGTCCTTTCTTTTCATTCCCAACAACATATTTCTGGTTCTGTTTGTGTATGAAGCATGACCAAGCGATGCACCACTCCATCATCTCCTTCTGTCGTTGACTTCGTTTGCCCATGATCATCTTGATGAGGAGGCACCAAGCACACACCAAGGAAGCAACCACTATTCATCAAACACCCACACACACATTTTCATAGACACACACGCACACACAAAAAAAAACATACACAAAAGTCAAGCCGAGCTTCATTGTGGGTAGCTCCTCAACGCCAACAACAACAGCAAACAGCTCACACAAACAAATAACCTGGAACAACCATGCCCATCAACTCAGACGCCTTCAAGATTACTACCCCACCTGAAACCGTGGGGGCGCACAACTTCCCATCCATGCGCGATTTTGGTATTGTTGTTGCCGTGGATGAGGCTGGTGGCATTGGCGATGGTGCTACTATTCCCTGGAGCGTGCCGGAGGACGTGCAGTTCTTCAAGACGCAAACGAGCAAACTTCGTGGCAAAGGCGTCGTACCCGACATTGTGAAGGGCAAGTGCAACGCCGTCATCATGGGCCGCAAGACGTGGGATAGCATCCCTGTGAAGTTCCGCCCCCTCGGAGGACGTTTGAATGTTGTACTCTCCACCACCGCCACCCTTGACTCCCTGCTGGAGGTCTTACCCGAGGAAAAACGTGAGGCTGCCCGGCCGTGGCTTGTGGTGGTGCGCGGTGGGCTCGACGTGGCCCTGCAACTCCTCGCCCAACCTCCCTACATCTCCTCCGTTGAAACGGTGTACTGCACTGGTGGGGCACAGCTCTACAACGACGCCATCACCTCCCCTTGTGTGGAGAAGCTCTCACACGTTTTTCTCACCCGTGTCTTTCTCACGGAGCCAACGTGCAAGACCTTCTTTCACTTTCCCCCGCCCTCCGCGGAGCGCGAGGCAGCGGAGAGGTGGGTGGTGGAGCGCTCCCAAGGCATCCAGACCAGTGCCACCTCCGTTACCAAGTACGAGATCATCAAGTACGTGCAACGCAACAAGGAGGAAGAGCAATACCTGCAACTCATTCGTCGTATTCTGACCGATGGGGCCACCAAGGAAGACCGCACCGGTGTGGGCACCATCTCCCTCTTTGGAGCACAAATGCGCTTCGACCTCCGCGACAACCGTCTGCCTCTTTTGACGACGAAGCGGGTGTTTTGGCGTGGGGTGAGTGAGGAGCTCCTGTGGTTCCTGCGTGGCGAGACCAACGCCAAGTTGTTGAGTGAGAAGGATATCCATATCTGGGACGGCAACGGCTCCCGTGAGTTTCTTGATAGCCGAGGTCTTCACAAGAATGAGGAGATGGATCTCGGGCCTGTCTACGGTTTTCAGTGGCGGCACTTTGGCGCCGACTACGAGGGCCACCGCGAGAACTACGATGGCAAAGGCGTGGATCAAATCAAGACACTCGTTGAAACACTCCGCACCAACCCCAATGATCGCCGTCTTCTCTTCACGGCGTGGAACCCATCGGCCCTACATGAGATGGCCCTCCCACCCTGCCACCTCCTCGCACAATTCTACGTGCACCCAGACAAGAAGGAGCTCTCCTGCATGCTCTACCAACGCAGCTGCGATATGGGCTTGGGGGTGCCCTTCAACATCGCCTCCTACGCCCTCCTCACCATCTTGATTGCCAAGTGTACGGGCCTGAAGCCTGGTGAGCTCGTTCACACCCTTGGTGATGCCCACGTGTACAAAACCCACGTTGAACCCCTTCAACAGCAACTTCAACGTGTTCCACGCACCTTTCCAGTATTGGTCTTTCACCGCGATCACAGCTTCTTGGAGGACTACGAGGTTGAGGACATGGAGGTGATCGACTACACACCCTACCCCACCATCAGCATGGATATGGCGGTGTAGCATCATTTTTGTGATTATTGTGTGCGGTGCACCTCACTCTGATGCTTAACAACAAGACAAGACAAGACAAGAAGACGCAACTCTCTTCCACTTCATCTTCATTCTTTCTCTCTTCCCCTCTCGTTGTGGCTTAACGACGTGGTGCTGCCGGCGTGTGCTTGACGATATGCACACCAGCAGCGACTAATTCGACCCGGATGTGTACGATGATGTGGTTGCACAAGTCGTTGATGTGTACCCTCCATCTTCCTACTACATTCATCTATCGAGCCACCTTCCCCTACTCCTAAACCGCCCCTAGTGTTTGTGTGCTGAGCTGTGAACGCCCATCACGCACATCGCCAACTCTTCTCTCCGCAACCAAAGGCAGTGGCTGAGTACATCTTGGCACAAGGGGGGGGGGTTGTTGACCTGACAAACAAGCAGACGACCCCAACTTCCTCCACTTTTGTGTGTTGCGTTTGTGCGGGCCATATAGACGTTGATCTTCACTGCACATTGAACTCAACGACGCGCATGGTAACAGAGCGCTGTTTCTCTCCTTCTCCTTCTTGCTGGATGAGTGTATCTTTTGTCGTTGCGCTGTGCAATTCACACCCCGCATCTGCTGCCTGCATCTACGCACATACTACAACACCTCTTTCCTCTCTCTCCTTTTTTTTGTTGTTGTACGGATGTGGAGAAGCTGCCGTCGCGCTCTTCTCAACGCCCATCACGGAGCCGATCTCACCAACATGGCCAAGAACAAGAAGCCCAGCAACAAGGGTGGCGCACATACCGCCTCCCCTGCATCCCAGTCAATTGGTTTTCTCCCACCTGGTGCCACCTACGGTGACGATGGTGCGATGCCAAACAACTACGGCGGAGGTCCTAACTCACGTCAGGAGCTCTTCGGCAACCGCCACGATCCATCTTTTCCAGTGCCACGACGTGTGCGCCAGGTACCCACCTCGTTGATTGAGGCCGTCAACGATTTTCACTACGCCATGATGAACGATGACCCCCGCAACCGCTTCTACTACAACCTGCTGAAGGAGCACATCACCCCGGACAGCGGTGTGCTGGAGATTGGTGCAGGCTCTGGCTTGCTGAGTATGATGGCCGCCAAGCTTGGAGCCAAGTGGGTGGTGGCGGTGGAGGGATCTCGAGAGATGGCCCAGCTCGCACGCGCCAACATCGCCGCCAACAATCTTAGCGACCGGGTGACCGTCCTCCACAAGCTCAGCACGGAGCTGCGTGCCAAGGACCTACCAGCCAAACCAGACGTACTCGTATCTGAGATCTTCGGCACCCTTCTCCTCGGTGAGGCCGCCCTCGACTACATCTCTGACGTGCGCCACCGTCTGCTTCGTCCTGATACGAAGATCATCCCGCAGTTTGGTGTGCAGTACGCCGTGCCGATTGAGTGCCCCACACTCACTCACATCACGAGTGTTTCCACCTGGAAGGACCTCGACCTCTCCCACGTCATGTCGCTGCAGGACACCGTAAGCGTCGTCTTCACGAAGCAGTACGGCTTTCGCATGAGTAGTGTTCCCTTCAAGCGGTTGGCGGAGCCCGTGGAGGTGCTCTCCATTGACTTTGCCAAGTCAGAACGCGGAGACTTCAAGCGCCAGCGTCCGATGGATGTGGTGGCCACGGAAGATGGCGTGGCACATGCGTGGCTCTACTACTGGGTCTCGGAGGATGCCGCGGAGCGCATGTCCACCGCACCGGAAGACACCATGGAGAACTTCCCACGGGATATGCAGTGGGGCCAGGCACTCCAGCTCATTGATGAGGGGAGCGACCGAGACACCCCAACCCTCCTCACCATGACGAAGGGAAGCACGTACCGCTTCACCTGCCGACTGAGCGATGACCGCTCGTTGATCCACTTCCAACATCAGCCGGCGACGAAGAAGGAGGAGCCCAAGGCGGAGTAGGCGTGGAACGTGTGTTTTGCTTGGCGTGTATGAGAAGAGCACACAAGTAGAGAGACTGTGGGTTCAGTGCACGAAGAGGGAGGATCGAGTAAGTACGCCCGGCGTGTGCCTTGGTGGGCACTTGATGCACAGAAGGCGTACACCTACACGTGTAACTTGTTAATACTTCTAAATAAACACACTCGTCATGGTACATACACGACATCATCCGCAGAGCACCATCTTTTCTTGCGGAGTACATGAACGTTGTGCCACAGCTTCTTCACCTTCTCTGTTATCTTGTTTATTTTTCTTCTTCTATTAGAGCGTGCCACAGGTGTACGATTGGTGATGGAGGTTTGCGTAGATTTGGTCCTCTGCACCGTCCACCTCCTCCCCGACGGGGATGTGGCACCATCGCTGCGAGGACTTCATGCGCCGCGCGCGGCCATTGACCTCCTCCAGCTCTCACACATGTGCTGGGATGTGGAACTCCAGCGTAACAAATCTGCCGAGCCACTGTGTTGTTTGCTCAAGCTTCCACCTCTGGTTGGCAACGATGGCATGTGTAGCGGCGCCATAGCTCGCGTCCGCCCTACTGGTCAGGTGGAGGTGATGTGCAGTACAAATGTGAATGTGGCGCTGCAAGTGGCCTTATATGCACGGCACTATCTTCGCCGACTACTGCACAAGATGGATCAGCCCAACGTGGAGATGCGCCGAGTGCTTCGGGCCGTGCATCACGCGGATCAGCTCCACATGGAGGAGGTTGTTTCGAACGATGATGAGGAGGAGCAAGACCCGACGATGGTGGATGACGAGATGATGGCACCACGTGTTGTGTTGTGCAACGCCGTGCTTCATCCACAGGTGGAGGAACTACGCCAGCTTCGTGAGGAGCACTTTGGCATGAAGGAAGAGGTGCCTACACCAATCGAGAGTAACTACTCCCGCACGGGCCATCGTCCAGGGCTTGTGGTGCAAGACTTGGATGACTACTCCAGCAACTCAGGTGATGAAGACGCAGCAGCCCCCTCACGACGTGCTGCTGGACGTGGGCGAAATACTTCGCTGCTTGAGGGACGTCCGCTACTTCGTGGCATCAGCGGAGATCAGCTTCTCACGTGGCTCACGACCTTTCTTCAGAGAAGGTCCACCCATACCAGTAGTGTGGGTGACGAGGCACCGCAGCCGCTGCGTGGCCTGGCGGATGAGGTGGCGAGACGGCTGAGGCACTCCGGTGGGAGCCGCGACGACCCCCAAGAAGTGGATGCGGAGTTGGTGAACCGTGTGGAGGCCTACCTCGCGGCGAAGCAGAACATTCTGGACGCACACCTCGCCCACGTCGAGATACACCGACTGGCGCGTCCGGCCTCTCTCCACGTAGTGTTGCATTGGCAGCCATTGGGCGGCGCTTCTTCTTGCGCGGTGCCACCTAGCCAATCTGCTCCAACACGAACGCGGGCGGCTACGGCTGGGGCACCGCCTCTGCCGCTCTTCATGCCAGAGCCAGAGATGGATATGATGGCCTCGGTGGAGTGTTTCTTCGCTTCGGTTGCGGATGCCGGTGAGGATTTTCCTCCCTTGGTGGCCATGGCCCCAGATGCGATGAACAACGTGCCGCCGCCAACCCCACCATCAACATCATCATCGTGGCCGCCGCTTGCCCCTACCCCGTCAGAGACAGTGAGCTGCATGATCTACGCCACTGGACGGGTGCAGGTGTCTGTGCCCTCCATGGAGGTACTCAGGACCGTTGCAACGGCTGTGCTCATCCCATTGTTGTTGTGCATGGCGGATTTATGATGTGTGTGTTCGTGTTCTCTCAATTCACTCTCACACAAAACAATGATGTATGCCTGCTCAACGTGTGTCCTGATTGACCGCTCTTCAAATGATGTGATGTGCCTCGTACTACCCTGTCTCCATCTTTTTCATCCTACTCTCGCACACACATACATACACACATGCTCCGTCTAGGCTGAACTTTGCCCTCTTCCGTAGCGGCGTCCATCGACGCGTGTCATCTACACACGTTGGTGGCAATCCTTCGTATTTCTTGGTTTTGTGTAGCCTCTTTTTTTTCTTCACCTGATATCGCTCGCGTGGCATAACCCTCGCCTCACAACCTTCCACACTTCTACAGACACAAGCACACTCCTCTCTTGTTTTCGGTGTTCCCCTACTCTTGTTGCTTCTGTGGTTGGAGTTGCGGCAAAGGCCATCTTTGTTCACTGTCTTTTTTTTCTTTTTGTTTCGTTTCTATTATTCTAACCACGTTCAAACAAACAAACAAACAAAAAAACTACGAAAACAAACAATCGAACACACACTCACACACACAGCAACCTCACTCACGGCACTAGCCGACTGCTACGTGGGGGGGACACGGGGGAGCAGTCATTCCGTTCGTACTCCACCATCCATTCAGCGGTGTGTACGTGAGGACTCTTTTTTTTTTCTTGATCGCTCTGTGTTTCATAATACATAATAAAGTTCACGCGTGTTGTGGATGAGGAACCACTCCGATCCGACGCGCTGCACCTCGCCGCCCATCTCGGTATTATCTGCGCGATATGCCGAACGGAATACTCTGGGTATCTCAGCCTCCGCCGAAGGTCATCATGTGGCGTGGTCGAGGCTCGGCAACCTTCGTGGAGAAGATTCAGGAAGGGCAAGGATGTGGGGGGCCGAGGAGGTGGTGCAACGACGTCTGGACTTCTGCGACCGGGCTTCTCTTGGGCGTGTGGCTGGTGGACGTGGCGGCGGAAGCAGCAGGAGCAGCAGCAACTCCAGCGCTGCTCGACCACGTGAGGTGTCTCATACCTACTGCAGCCATCATCGTCCATCGGTGTGCCTCAGCGCTGGGCCATCTCCACTGACCTCCATGACGGAGGCGCTGCCCCTGCGGGCAAATTTCTTCGATGGTACCGAGGATGCAGAGATGCACGAGATGGCATGCTTCCTCTCCAGTGCCATCTCTCCCACTCACCCACTCTCGTCGCGGCAGGACCACATCGATACATCTCCGAGCCGTCTGAGCCAGGGACGTCGGCGTCCACCCTTCCTCACCCATCACGACGAGAGCCCCAGCGACGCCAGCGGTGGCAGCCACTTGGATCTCGGTGCCGCAGTCTCACACGGACGGTGCTTCCAGACCCCTCTCTCGCCCTGCCCGAGCACCACCGCCCCGCCCTTTGAGGTACTCATCAGCATGCCGTCCTCTCCTTCCTCCATCTCCGTCACCGCACGCTCGCGGCGGCATGACGGGTCTGCCCGCACACCACCAACAGGAAGGGCTGCCGCTGCCCACCCACGCACTCCTCCCGGGGCCCTTTCTGGCAAGCGTTGGACGACCTCGGTGCGGTCCTCTCGTGAGGGTCTGCCCTTCACCCACTCTTGCCCCGTCACCTGCCGTGAGACGCCCCCGCGTAGCTTTGGCATGAGCTGGGAGCCACTGCGCACCGTTGCCACCGCGGATGAGGACGACGGGCTGTGGAGTCTTGGCGAGGTGCGGTCATTTGGTGCGTCACCGGTGCTTCGCAGCTCCCGTGAACCTCAGGTGCCGCCAGCCCTCGCCTATAGCTGCTCCACCCCAAGAGATATGGGTGATGGGGCAGGTGCAGAAGAAGGTACACCATCGTGGCGTCTGGTTTGCTCCACCCCCCTCCCAAAAAGCCCATGTGGCACGTGTCTGGAGGTGGAGGAGGTCGCCATGGATTCCCCAAACTCATCCACCTCACCTACGGCCACCCCACTGCGGAGCTCAACCCACCCCGACCTCCCTCACGACTCTACTGGCCACAGTGACTCCACGCGCCTCTCCCCCGTGGAAGGCTCCACCACAGCCCTGCTGCCCGTGACTGAGCTGCTCAGCAACTCACTCCACATGTGTCCTGAGGTGGCCTCTGCCCGGACAACCCCAACCCTCCCCGTCAGCAGCCCTCTGGCCCTTGCCTACGCCTTCACTAGCCTCACGGGGCGACGGCATCATCAGGAGGACCACGTTGTTGTGCAGCCCTCCTTCTCCATACCGACCGATGCCGGCGGGTCGGAGCTCAGCTTCGGATGCTTTGGGGTCTTTGATGGCCACAATGGCGACGCAGTCTCCAGCCGTGCGTCCATGTACTACTTGGAGCACCTTCAGCTAGCTTTGCAGCAGCATCGCCGCAGCGCCCTTCTTCAGTCTTCCCCTGACGCACAACCCACGCCCACCTGCGCGCACCACACCCTTAGTGCCGCCCTCGTCCAGTCACTCCTCCATCTTGACAAGACCATTTATGACACCCTACGTCGTCCACACGTGGAGGCCGGCTCCACAGCCTGTGTGGCCTTGTGCTACCTGCCTTCACCAACGGAGCGCCACAACCCCCCACCCCAGTGCCTCCTCTCCATGCCGAACAGCGAGCGCGAAGCTTCCCCGGACCACGCCCGCAGCGAGACAGACGATGTCGCTGCCGAAGGCCGCGACTTCCTGAAGCTTTCCATCGCCAACCTTGGTGATAGCCGCGCTGTTGTTGGATCTGTTCGCAGCGGTGGGCTCCTCTTTGCCACAACCGATCATCGCATCGCCTGCTACCCGAAGGAGGAAGCACGTCTGCATCAGTTGGGAGAAGAGGTGGTTCGTTTTGGTCGTGTGCATGGCTCGTTGGAGATGACACGTGGACTGGGAGATTATCACCTCAAGACACCACCTGACACATGGTGGGGCCCAGCACAGCCTACGACTCCATCTGTTGAGCCAACAGGGGCGGACCTGCCTCACTCACACGACGACGACGGTAGCGTTGCGCCACGGATTGAGAACGTGATCAGCAACATCGCCGATGTGTATGAGTGGGAGGTGCATGATGGCGACTTCCTCATTGTTGCATCGGATGGTCTGTGGGATGTTATGGATAGCTCGGAGGTGGTGCGCCATGTGGCGGCGGAGTTGCGAGACCTGGACGCAGCCGACCCCACTGCCCGTGGGGGGATGATGATGGGTGTGGAGAGTCCTCCAGCTCGTCCTAAGACTGCTTGCAGCAATGCCAGTAACAGCTCAATGGACGACAGCTGCAATCGAGGTGGTGCGAGAACGGCAGCCCCACAAGACCCCGCCACACCATCTTCACTTCTCGTGGCAGCCCTCCAACAACAACCACATCGCGCCATGACGGAGGTGGCGGTGGATGAAGTGCAACCACCGCGGACACCCCCCGTCACTCCGAGCCCTGCGCCGCCGCTGTGTGTGTCTGCGTGCATCTACTCTACACCGCACCGCGCAATCTCAACCGTTGGCGGCATTCCGACCATGCTTCCACAGGCAACGGCTGTCATGACTTATGCGCCCTCTGAGACCTGGGGGCCTACTCGTGTGCTGGACGGGGACGAGGACGAGGACGAAGAGCAGCTGGAGCGCACTCCGCGTGGGCAACGTCTGCCAACAGCATCGCCGACCTCAGCGGCAGATGACACCCCACGAAGGAACTCACTTCAGGCCGTTTCCAGCAAGTTGGCCAGTCACGTTGTGCAGGACCTCGGCGGAGGAGACAACGTCAGCATCGTGCTGGTGCGCTTTACCGCGGTCCCTCACGAGATGTAGTCTGGGACTCCTCTCCCCCTTTTTTTCTTAGTTCTTCGTAGTTGTGGAAGGTGCCACATCAGAGGTTGGTGTTGGTACCAACGTTCCTTCGTCCTCGGAGAGTGCTCACTGTGCTGCTCCCGCGTCACACTGCCTGTCTTTCCATCTCTATTATCATATAGGTGTCTAGGTAACTTCTGACATCGCAACCAACACATCGTGGTAGTGATGATGAGCAACGTGCCTGCTGAGCGGGGCGAAGAAGATGAATCGGACGCGACAAGATCATCCGCACCGGGAGATGATACAGAGGTGCGCATGCTTCTATGTGATATCTGCCAATCCCCCATTGTGGAGGAGTCGGAATTCATTCGTATGCGGCAAAGTAGTGCTTCCGCTGATCTCGTCTACTGTTACGATCTCGATTTATTCAGTGACGACCAGCCCGTGTGCGCCTACTCTGCCAAGAATCCATCTGAGTACCGCTTTGATTTGGTCTGTGTGCAGCCTACGTCTCCGATTTGCGAGCAGGGCACCGAGCCTCTTCATGGCTCGAGAAGCACACTCATGTTTGCTGGCAACTTTTCTTCGGACTCCACCTTCTTTGAAGGGTACGCATGGCGTTGTGTGACGTGCATCTGTTGTAAGCGGTTTCTTGGGTGGGGCTTCCGTCGTATTCGTGAGGAGCCGCCTCCATCCGCTGGCATCCATGCTATTCGAGAGCTGAACAGCTCAACCAATGAGTCGGCAGTGAGCTTCGTCGCCATCGTCGTCACTCACTGCACGTGGAAGAAAGGACCACGATCCAGTTTTGTGCCCGTTATTCCGCTCTCCGCTGCTCTTCTTGGGAATCATCAAGATGCTGAAAGCACCGAGTCTGAGCTGCCTGATGATGATGAGCTGTACCACAGTGACATTGAAGTAGCTTCTGAGGAAGATGAAGACCTTGATATTTTATGACGACCCTTCAGCCGCCTCCCCTCCACATTGATACGAGTACGTTCATCAACCCAATCTTTACTATTGACGAAGAAGAACTCCACTGCAGCCGACACGTTGCACAGGCCTACACTTCAGTCAATACCGGCCCCCAAGTAGTGCAGGAAAACTCAACTCACCTCCTCCAGCTCCTCCATCACAGACGCACTCCCGTCACACACCCAACCCGTCTCTATATGATGCAAGAAGAAGTCGTCACATGAAGACAGTTTCAGTCAAGTGGGCTACCCACATTCTTGTTGTGCTTGTCTGTCTAAAAACGGTGTACTTCAGAATCCATCAGCACGGACATTAGTGAATCCCCTGCAAGTTGAATCATCACAAGGAGATGTTGCAGTCGTTGCAGCTTCACCAGCTTTATATCCACCCCCCCCACCACCACCTCACTCACGAGTACCAACGGTTCTCTTCATGTGTCTCTACGTCTGTCAGCATTATCGAGCGATTGTGACAGAAGAGCCTGCTGAGCACTCTATGCCTAGGTATCAGTGTGCGCAGCAACCCGCACTGGTTCTGCTGCAGCTACTGCTATGTCTCTGAGAGTTGTAAGTTTCATCTTTTGTGTTGTGAGCCATCGCGCTGACTTTCCGCGTATGCTCTTCTTCTTCTGTTGCTTCCTCTCTTCTATTGATGTTGCGAAAGATGGGATAGATACGCACGCACAAGCACTTCTTCTACACATCCCTCCCCAACTTCTTCAGACAACAAAGACACATACATAGACATTTACTGCCTAGAGAGATGGTGATAACCAACGGACTTCTGCGTCCTAACGTAGGTAGGTGGGAGGCGACGAATGGAGAGACAGCGGAGGACAGCACTGTGGTGCGTATGCTTCTGTGCCATCGCTGCCTCCGCCCCATTGTAGAGGAGGCGGAGATCATTCGTATGCGGCAAGCAAGTGTTGCGGAAGACTCTGTGTTCTGCTACGCTCTGGATCTATTCAGTGATGATCAACCGGTGTGTGCCTACCTGGCTCAGGAGTCCGACAGCTCACGCTTTGACTTGGTCTGTGCCAGGCCACATGCGCCAGTGATAGTGTGGTCCACGAACCTGGCTAGTAATCTCCGCGTTGGTGATCCGATCCCTACTTTGCAGTTTTTGCACCGCCCCAACCGCAGATGCCGTTCTTTCTTTAATGGCTATGCCGCACTTTCGGTACACTGCATCTTTTGTGAAGAGTTCATTGGTTGGCACTGCCGCCGTATGTTCCGTGAGCCACTTCCAAGCGCTGGCATGCATGCCATTCGACAACTGAACGGCTCATCCACCGAGTCGGCGGAGGACTTTGTGGCCATCGTTGTTACTCGATGCACGTGGGATGAAGGTCCTCGATGGAGCTTCGTTCCAGGATTGCTGTGCTTAGCTAGGGGAGAGGAAGGAGGAGCGTGGAATTTTTATGATGATGGGAGTGAGACGGAAGCGATTGATCAACATCATTATACGACCAGCGACAACTCAACAATGAACTCGGAAGTGCATGATGTTGATAACCCTGGTGATCCTGCATGAAAGCAGGCACAACTAATACTACTCGGTGCGATCTGAGCCCCTCCCCCCTTTGCTTCACCTCCCGCAACTACCCATCCACTGACTCCATCATATATGCTATTCACACTGGCGAATAATGTAGCAGTGAATTGAAAAAATAGTTTTGTTCTCAAGAACTTTCTCTAACACGAGAGCGATGACTGCCAGTGGCTCGATCATCGTCAGAGTATGAATACCTTTTTTTTCCCGCTGATTCCCTCCCGCAACTTGTTTTTACATAGTCACCCTTCTTATGTTCCCATGCAGTTGGTGGTTGCATAGCAGTACACTTCAGACTGCGTCATGTACTGATATGCAGCAACAACTGCCTGTATGAATGCAGCAGTTTCCCTACGTTTCTGCTGCATTCAACAGCAGACACTTCCCCCTCTCTTCTTTTTACCATGAAATCATCTCATTATGCCATTGGCGCTCACCTACTCTTGTTTGTTAAACCAATTTCCACACAACAGCAAATGCCTTCCAGTGTACTTCTGAATTGTGTGGGGTACTGGATAGTGGCTTTACTAGTTGCTGTTGTGCTTGCGACACCGATGAATGGGGTACCTTCGCTTAGCGTTTTAGCGCACAGATGTGAAGGAGTGTGATCGGTTGTGTGAATATATGAAATCCCTTTTTGTTCTTGTTATGGTTGTTGTCGTTGTTGTGTGTGTTTCCTACAGCTGCAGAGGTTGCAGCTTCACTGGCTTTCCCCCCCCCCTTCACTCATGTGTGCCAACGGTTCTCTTCATTTGTCTCTACGTCTGTCAGCAGTATCGAGCGGTTGTGACAGAAGAGCCTACTGAGCACTGAGGGTTGTTTTACTGTTCGGGAAAAAACCCGCCCGTCTGTCATATGTGCATGACATGAGTAAAATCTTGTGTGCTTGCTGAATGTTCTTCTCTTCCACTATTGTGGTTGTGGTGATGTTATAGACAACAATCTCCCACCGCATACCATCCACCCACTCACACCTCCCATCCACCACCACCATGTTGCGTTCGAACCCACTCCGCGAAGAGGTGGCAATGAGTGCAGAAAATTGTTCAGCAATTCTCTGCCACCACTGCCGTCTCGTCATCACCCTGACCCCGGCGGTGATGGCAGAGCGGTTGAAAACCAACCCCAACGTGCCGTACTGCGTGACTGACTTCCTTCACACGGGCAGACCAGTCTGTGTATACACTGTCACCAACAAGGCGGACACTAGGGTTCAAGTGGTGTGTATGGAGTCCCAGTTCCCACCAATGAAGGTGTCTGACGTCGGTACCCTGTCAACCAACGTGTCTTCAACGGCTGTTCCGCCGGTACCGAGTCTTACACCCTTCATTACCTTCACTGGGCCCTATACGACTGCGTTTTGCCCAGTTTCGAATCACGAGTGGCGCGTCGCACTTTGTACTCGGTGTCATCGCGACGTAGGCTGGGGTGTCCGTCCTGTTTCAAAGAACAAGACCGTGGAGCCCACCTACGTGTTGTTGACGGCGTTACGGTGTGTCGTTGTGGAGAAATACTCAACGTTTCGATTTCGCAGGTACGCGTTCGAGCTGAGCCAAACTCCTCGAGGCGCTTTCTGGGATGAAGTGAGTGGGTGGAGTATGCGGAAAATACAAGCGTACGGCCCGACCATGCTAAGGAAGTGGAGAGAACAAAAACAGGTGGAGCACCCGGAGTGGTTCGTGACGCCCATGGACACTAAGCCACGATATTCACCGACTGCGACCCACAGGCCAGGGGATTTGGAATGGTGCATCGGGGGACGCAACCCCTCAATCCCACTCAGTCCAGAGATGTTTCCACTCAGCGTGAAAAATGAGAGGGCCGTCTACGGCATATCGAATGAACCAGAGATCGGTGGCCGAGCCCCCCATGAAAACCATCTGAGTGAGACAGAGAACGAAGGTCCGGACATCCACCAAAATGGGCAGAAATCACTGGACGTGGTGTTTGTCCGTTGGCTCCNTTTCAGTATTTTTGACAGTTTCAGTTTCTTTTTTTGTTTATTTTTGTACTATTGTCTGCTGCGCTGCTCTAGTTGGTGAGGCCCTGGCGACGGCGTGCCACCTTACCGTGGTGCCAGGATTCAGTACCCCGTCGGTCTGCCTTTGCAGATTATGGGGGAAGCCAAGAGCCGGTACTCTTACCCCCAAGGAGCTTCGAGTTCTAGAGGGTTTCGTACCTACAGGCATTGGCGACGGCAAGCAGGTCTTGGGTGGCGTCTTGTTTAGGAGGCCTGGGACAATGATTGCACATGTACCACCCAGTTACTGCACGCGTTGGCGTCTCAAATTAGATCATAGGTATTTAGGTGTCCATTCTTTTAGGTTTCTGCTTCGGCTTACTAGGTCTTTTCTCTCATACTTTTCTAGCTTTCTTTTTCCCCCACATATATCTGTCTCTTTTCTTCTGTTCGCTCTCATAGGATTCATAGGTCTTTCTTCACTCTCCACACACATCTTCCGTTCCTCTAGCTGCACACCTTTGCTGCGGTTTCTCTGCCTAACATTCCCCTTCTCTCCCTATCTGCTCTTCCGTGCTTCGAGATCCTGGACTAGTAGTTCCCGCAGGCCCCCCCCCCCCCCAGCAGCCCATCCTCCTCCGAGGATGGGCTGGCCCACGGCACGTCGTTTTATCGGCGGGAACCACTCAAGCGGCACGCCTGTCGCCTGAGTACTGGAGAGCAGGAGCCACGTGCCTGCGATGGTGGCAGCCTACTTTCGCAGGACCCCTAGTTTCTCTTTTCCGCCTCGGCTTGGTTCGCCTTTCGTTGATTAGCTCTCTAGTTTCAGGTATTTTCAGTTCCTTATATGATCTCTCTCCCCTACTTCTGTGTTGTGGTGATGTGGAACGGAATCCTGGACCCCTCCTTCGAGGTGCTCAATGGAATGTGGCTGGTCTTTCCTCGGGAAAGAAGCTGGCATTAGAGAAGTACTTGAAGGTGGAGCAGATCAACTTTTGTTTCCTCATAGAGACGCACTTTAACCCGGCCGAAGAAGCCACTGCAAAGCTGAACGGTTATCAGATTTACAGCAGTGCGCGACCTAAGAAGGCAGATACAGACCGGTCAGCAGGCGGTGTTTCGATATCGGAGTCATACCCGGAGAGCGTGTTCAAGCGGGAGCCCTGGAGGCTGTCAGTCTCACCATATCCCTAGCATCTCGCCACCAGGTGCGGTTAATTTGTGGTTAGTTTCCGAACGGTCGTCGAGTCTCCGAGCGCTACTTAGCCATGGTTCAAGCTCTCATGAGCTCCGATATGCCCAACATCATATGCATGGATTGTAACGCTCACCACGCCACGTGGGATACTCATCAGCCGCCTGATGATAGTGGCAAGAGAATCGTTGATTGGATTGAGTGCAACCTTTCCCTTTGGAATAGTAACAAATCACCCACATGGAGAAAGAACACAAGTTTATCAAACTTGTCATCTCCGGACATCACTCTCTCACGAGACTGTGAGATCACACTTTGGAACAGTGTATTTCGGCCGGATAGTGATCATGCATGGATCACTTTTGAGGCCCAAGTGGGTGCTGGTGAAGACCGTCCCTCCACCTTCAAGCATCCCGCAGACTTTGGTCCTGGAATAAGGCCAAATGGCATAAGTACAAAAAAGAAGTCTCGGACCGCCTGCGCAAGATACATGAGAAGTCCGAAGCCATTAAAGCACAACGACAAGCCTACAGACGAGATCTCGCGGCGAAAAAGAATCCTGATTCTTTTCCTGGCGAAACTGGCACGGCTCCGCACTACCCGTCACATGCAGTGCTTCGTAAACCCGTCCTGTCGATCACGGCGGAAGCAGCAAATTTGTCCCACGCCATCTGCAGGGCCCAGGCACATGCAGTGCCTCATGCGGTGGCAAAACATGACCCTTTTTGGACTAAAAAACTCACAGAATTAGATAAGGAAATAGCAAAATGCACGATGGAGAGATCACTGCTCCTCTCTCAATCCGGCACAGGCTGCCAGCTGGAATTTGCTTAAAGCCATCTACGCACCCAGACCTATCTCCTCCCCGGTAATAGTTCGCGATGATCGCCCATTAAACCGCAAACAACACGCCGATCTCCTAGTAAAGATGTATGCAAAGAAGTCTACTAGACACCGAAAAGCCCCTCGCCCATGCATACCCCTATGCCCAAAATCACAACCCCCGCAGATCTCCATGGGCGAATTACAGACCGCCATGGAGGAGATGCACCTAGGTTCAGCCCCACGCCCTGACCGCATCCATTGCGAGACGCTCACTCACCTCCCTGAAAAGGGTATGAAAGCGCTTCTGCACCTGTTCAACAGGAGCCTCGTAACGGGTATGGTCCCGGCCAAATGGAAAGAGGGTACCATCATCCCTCTGCTGAAACCTGGCAAACCGGCCGACGACCCTGGATCCTACCGTCCAGTGACACTGACAAGCAACCTATGTAAATTAATGGAACGTATCTTAGCTAAACGTATACGAGACAAAGTTGAGACACAAATTTGCGCCAGCCAAGCTGGTTTTCGTCCACAACATTCTACAGTTGACCCTCTCATTCATATAATTTCGACCGTCACTCGAGCATCACCCGGTGAGAAAGTGGGCACAGTGTTCATTGACTATGCTCGGGCGTTTGACTCGGTAGATCACGCTTGCATCATCGACGCGCTAGTAGAATGTGGGGTGGACTCGTACATTATACGCTGGGTACATGACTTTCTTCACGCGCGCTCTGCGCGCGTGAAGCTACATCATACCCATTCGGAGTACAGAAAGTTCACCTGTGGAGTCCCCCAAGGATCGGTTCTGGGTCCCATTTTGTTCATCATTACGATGAATTCATTGAGCAAGGAACTGAATACCATTGAGGGGCTCCAACACACGTTCTTTGCAGATGATCTGACGGTGTTCGTCCGAGATACGGACAAAGCCCGCATTCAAGGAGCTCTACAAGCAGCCTTGAACACTATTTCGCGTTGGACTCAAGCCCATTTCACGGAACTTAGTGCCCCCAAAACGTTTTACACTATGTTCGGCACACCAGCTCGCGATCAGCTGCAGCTCTCTGTTGAGGGGAACACCCTCTCCGAGGATCGATACCCGCGTATGCTAGGCCTACTTCTCCAACCTATACGGGGGGGGGGGCAAGCATGTTGAGAAGACTATCGATGCGGCTAGAATGCGGCTACTCCAGTTGTCGGCTATTTCCTCGGCGAAATGGGGTCCTCGTAGAGAACACCTCCGGGCATTCTACATTGGACTAATTCAGTCCCGCCTTCTTTACGGGGCCATTGCCTGGTGGAGCGTAGCCTCAAAAGACATCCGGGAGAGTCTGGAGAAAACACAGTCAGCTGCGGCTTCCATCATCGCCGGGGTCCCACGCCGGGCACACCGGAGCGATGTCCTGTGTGAAGCCAGACTCCTCCCCCTCGACTTGGTCATCCGCCGCAGAGCTCTCAGACACTACCTGCAAGCCACCCGCTTAGAAGGATACCTAGGAGCAGCAGCGAATGAGATGTTTCCTCCCTCCCACCCGCTCCATTCCGACCTCGCAAGCGTTGCAGGGGAATATGCTCAAGTAGACGATTTCGACACACCGCTGGAGGCCACATCTCTCCGACATCCCTCTCATGCCTCCTTCAACATCACGCCGCCGGGATTACTCAAGGCTGGCAGGCAGTGAGTTAGAGGACAAGCACAAAGCATGTATGGAGCGGATCCAGCAATTCGCGGATTACGACTACGAGCTTTGGACGGATGGAGGCGCCATCGTTGATGTTCACTCCGGCTCTGCAGCCATCCTATGCCGTAAACATCGGTTTGTGGCTCAAGACGTATGCAGTGCTGGTAGTTTGGCATGCAGTTACCGATCGGAATGCCTTGCCATGGAGCTCGGGTTACAGCTGGTTTTACGCCATGTACCGCGAGAAGGGTCCAAGATTCGCTCGAGAGTGGTGGTGTTTACGGATTCCCTCTCGCTGTTAATGGCCCTCAACACTTGCCCTACCCGAGTCACAGATGGATCACTCCGCCGCATCTGGCGCTCCATAATACTACTGTATTCCAAGGGGGTAGGGTTATCTTTTCAGTTTATTTTCGGACATTGCAACATCCCCGCCCATGACAGGGTAGACAAGCTAGCAAAGACAGGCCGCGACCTTCCCACATACGATGTCCCAGCGTGGATCACGGACATCGTTACATCAGTAGTCAGGAGAAAACTCAGAGGCGTGGCCCAGGCTTCGGATGTCATCCCCACCTTCCGACAAATCTTCATGGAAGGTAACAAGTTCCCCCCCCCCCCCAAGGACACCAAGTCTACCAGATCCGGGGAAACACTGGCGGCACAGTTCCGATGTGATGCGTCCACCCACTTTGGATGGATGTATCGTATCATTCACCCAAAAGCTCCTCGTGCATGTCGCTGGTGTGAACCCCCTCCGCCCAGCTTAACCCCCCCCACATGAGCTCCCACCTCGTCCACACCTTCGAGTCCATCGTAGCACAGACCCTCCCTTCTGCCCTATATGTTATCTTCCCTACTCTTCGCGCAGCAATCTCGTCGCTCACATGACTGCCAATCACCACTTAACTATTAAAATAGCGCTCCACTCGGCGCGGACCGCTATCCTCGTTCCTCCCTCGGGGCATGCAATACAGTGCCCTGAATGTCAGTTTCACACCACGGATCGGTCAGCCTTTGCCTCACACATGGTCTCCCTCCATCCTGAGGAGTCTCAGGATGAGATCCCACAAGTTTCTCTTTTGACTCAACGCGACGAGGAGGCTGAACCTCCCCCTCCAGAACCCCCTATCCTCCCTGTCGTACACAAAAGGAGGTTGGAACTACACTGTTCCAAGTGCGTAAGAGTCTTCCATGAACACCGGGCTCTCCGGAACCACAAGTACCACCTACGTGATTCCCCACTACTATCGGATGTCGTCTCCTTTGACAACGCTCAGCAACAAGTAAACTGTCCCCACTGCGATTTCCTTCTAGTACCGATGGCCTATGAAACACACTGTCGCCTCTTCCACCCGAGAGCCACAGTGATCCGCCTTCCATTGCCTGGGATTGCTAGAATTCAAGGCGTGGCCCCTCTTGTTTCCCTGCCTGGTGCATTACCCATAGTTAAATGTCTTGAATGTGAGCGCATCTTTTGTCTCACGGGTCTTCTGCGCCATTACATCTCGGCGCATCCAGGTATCCCGGCCCCTGTTCTTCCTGTCATTCCGGGACAACGAAAACGTGTCCATCGCTCGCCCCCGCGAGCCTCCTTTCCCGGGGATGCTGAACCTCCTCCCCCCGACCCGGGGAGGGTCCGGTGTCCCTACTGATCCCACTCCTTTGTTCACCACTGGCTTCGCGGCATGTCACGACCGCTCATCGTGGCCTCCCGATCCCAGCCCCTCCGGTATGGTCCAGACCGCCACGACAGCGCCGACGCTTCTCCATCAACATAACTCGGCATCCATGCCCCCAGTGCCCAAAGGTATTCTGGGAAGAAGCTTCCCTTAAGACACACACATTGGCTCGCCACCCTGTACTTACTCCCCCTGCCCCACCACCTCTGTACCCGTACAGATGTGGCAACTGCCCAAAGACCCTCACGACTCACTCTGGTCTCCTTTTTCATGTCGTCCGGGCCCATCCTGACAACCCTATCGGGACTCACGTCTCTCCAGAAGGGGTGACTAAGTCACTCACATTCAAACCCCCTCGTCACATTTGCTCCCGTTGTCAGCACCGATTCGCCACCCATCAGACCCTCAAAACCCACATGGTCTTTACCCATGACTTCCATAGGGACTCTGTTATCCCATGGTTCCGACGAGAAGACTGCCCGGAATCAGCTCCACACATTATCGCATGCCCTGCGCTGGCGACTACTAGAGAGCCTTTCCGACTAGACTCTATCAAAACAAAACATGTGCTCACCCATCGCTCACTGGTGAAATTCCTCGGTAAAGCCTTGCACATCGACCACCAACTGCTCCTGCCGTCCTCCGATGATGAATCACCTGATGATGCTGCCTCGGTCACCCCAACAGGTCCTGAACATCCCTCGCCGGAAGCAGCCGCAGCAGAGATCTAGTTCTCATTTCCATTTTTTTTTTTGGGTCCGTCTCTGCTTCGGCTTGCTGTCACTACCAATGGTTGAGTCCTCCTCTCTCCGGGCAAACCCCGTTCGATAGAACCCATTCTGTGAGGCTCGAGGACCTCAGGACTCTGTCTAGGCTCTTAGGGCCGGAAACGGCGCTAAAGTTTAGTAGGTTTCGTAGGTACCTGCCCCCTTCCAAATGGTAAGATATGCTTCTTTTGCTTCTGTTGTCGTTTATTGATTACGGACACTTTTTATTTTGATCTATTTTGACATGCGCAGTGAAAACAACGTTGATGAACAAAAAAAAATAGTTGGTGAGGATGGGTTGCTGTGCGGGGTTACAGTGGTGCGCGGTTGTGTTCGCCTACTGTAGTCACGTGCTCTTCCATGCTCGCTGCTTGGTGGTGTTGTAGAGAATGTGCAACTACAAAAGATGGGCTTTCTATTATGTCTTGAGTGAAGTGCAGTGTATACGTTGAAAAAGGCGGTGCTGCGTACTTGGTAATTGGGTTGCGAAGGTCTGGTTTTGAAGTTACACTGAAGTTCGCTTGCTCTTCCTGTTTGTTTTTTTGCAGCTTCTTTTTTTTTTGGCATCAGGCTAGGTGTAATAGGTGCTAGCCGTGTGGATGGGCTGTCTGCCGCACGCTGAACCTTGCTGGCTGACCTTTGCTCTCTGGTTCTGCGCGTTTGTGGGAGTGGGCGTCATCGCGGCCATGTGGTTCACAAGTGGCCGCTGGACGTCGTTGATTCGCTCCCGGGGAGAGCTACTACTTGATCGGGCAATCAGTGGGGAAGTAAAGATGACCCTTGTGGTTCGCAAAGACTTGAAGATGGGCACCGGAAAGATTGCTGCGCAATGCGCACACGCAGCCGTGGCTGTAGTGGAAGAGCTGCAGTCGTCCGAGAGCGATGTGTGGCGCCGTTGGTACGGTGCGTGGCGGGTCTCGGGAAGTCAGAAGGTGGTCCTGCAGTGTCCTGATGAGCAGCAGCTGTTGGATGTGGCAAAGGTTGCACGCAGTGAAGGTCTCCCATGCTATGTGATCCGAGATGCGGGCCGCACACAGATTGCCCCAGGCAGCAAAACTGTTGTTGCGGTTGGGCCTGCACCCGTTGACATGGTGAACCGAATCACGGGGCATCTAAAGCTGTTGTGAGGGCTCTGATGAGCAAGCAAGTTATCCCCCCCATCATCGTTATGATTGGTGAAGGGGCAACATGAAAACTGCGGTGTGATTGGGTGTGTTCTCCCTCTTCTTCACGCAATTTTGCAACACAACTTCTCTTTGCTTTCATTCTTCATTGATCTTGGCATCTTCGCTAACCTTGTGACTAGTGCCCTTGACACACACACACACACACACACACATCGATGCCGGGTGGAGATTCGGCCGCGCATCTGCGCTATTGTCTTGACGAGGCTGCACGGGCCAAAGACCAAGGAAATGCAGCCCTTCAAAGCGGTCAGCTGCGCTCTGCCATCTTCTTTTACAAGAAGGTGTATCTTCACTTGGCAGAGTACCTCCCAACGCCGACTACCAGTGGTGATTCCGTGGCCGCTTCAGGTCCATTCATGAGTGCTTCCAATCATTCATCGGATGATTCATTTGTGCAGGGCCTCTGCAAACAACGAGGTTTGGGCGGTGACGGAGAGCCATCACAACGTCGATGCTATTCTATCCTTCCTCCACAGGACCAGCTTGCGGTGGTGCAGCTGTACGTGGCCTCCCTCAACAACGCTGCCCTGGCACATTTGAAACAGCAGCGCTACGCAGAAGGTGCTCACTGTGCCACACAGCTCCTTCACTGTCTGGAGCTAGACGTAACCTTGGCAGGCGGTGCTGGCGTCAAAAGCAAGGCGCTCCTTCGCCGCGGCCACTGCCGTGTAGGCCTCCATGAGCTAAAGCTGGCGGAGGAGGATGCTGATGAGGCTCATACACTCATGGGGGAGCTGGGAGCCCCAGGGGACCTTGACTTCCTCATTGCTGAGCTGCGGCGAAGCATCGATGCACAACGTCGTGCAGATTCCACGAGTGAGCGTCGCTTGTTTTCTAAGATGCTTGCTGGAGCATAATTGTTGTCCTGCTTCCCTGGGAGTTCTCTCCGTCTCACTATCCTATTCATCCACCTCACCGTTGTTGATGGGGGGATGGAATCATCATCACTATCCTTATGAGCATCGATGATTGGCAGTCATTCCAGTGCACTACATTTCATTTTTCTCTCTCGGTCTTTCGATGCTATGCTATCATCTCCCTCCCCTGTCGTTGTCATGGTTATTTGTTTCTATGTTGTCTAACAGCATCCAACTCACTCTCGTGAGCGCTGACTTTGCCTGAAGTAGCCATACAGTCTTCCTGCAGATACATCCACAATACACCACCACATTTTCTCTAGCTACCACTTTCATCTCAGTATGACGCACAAGGTGTTGCTGGCGGAGGGCCTTGATGTCCTGCGACAGGCAGAGACGAAGGAGTACGAGTATGACAAGGTGTACGAGCGCATCAACGGCAACAAGAAGTTTCGATCAGATATGGTGAAGGTTGCGCAAGGTTATCATAATGTCTTTCAACAATTTGTACGTGGGCTGGATATCCTGAATTATGTGCGCCATGCTGCCATGCGAGATGCCGATCCAAAGTTGGCGGCCTACCATCGCAACCTGGCGGAGTTCTGTGTCGGGAAGCTCAACGCCAGCATGGAGCGGAGCGAGCAGCTGCTGCAGAAGATTGATCGTCTTCTCCTCCCCGCGACGGAGGTGGACCAAATGACGAAGGACGGTTTCGCGCCTGGCGAGGTTCTCTTCCGTCACCGTGGTGCAGAGCAGCCGCTCGCCGATGAAAACGCCAAGTTGGATCAGAGCTTGGAGCTCGCCCCGGGGAGCTACATGGTATGCATCAAGTACCTGGACGACTACACCGTTGCTGCCCCGGATGTTGATGCCATCATCTCGGTCACACCCCACACCAACTCACTAACCCAGCCCGTCATGCTGAACAGCTCGATTCCTTGCCAGATGTGTACTCGCAAGTGCTTTGGTGTGTTGGATGGCGGCGCCACACTCAATGTGAAGGTGATTGCCAAGGGCATGCGAAACGCCCACGTTGATGTGCTAGTTCAGCGGTGGGAGTCGATGCACCAGCCGGTCCCGGCAGGTCTTCCGCACCTGCTCGATCTCCCATCCATTCCTACCGCCGCTCTTGCGGCACCAACCCCCGCGGCAACATCCTCCCAAGGTGGTGTGGATTCATGGAAAGCGCTGGAGCGCCTATCGATTCCGACGGAGCAGCGTGCGCCGACTGGAGCGGCGCTCTCCTCCACCCCACCCACCATCATTGTGAATCCAGCAGGACTAAGCTGCCGGGACCGTCTGCTGCGGCTGGGTGTTGTGTTGCAGGCGTGGCCGTCAACCGGCGTAGCTGCCGTTGCACTGCCTCGTGAGGCCCAGCGCTTCGCTCAGAGCGTCTTTGCCCTTCCAGAGCCCAATGACCTTGACGCATAGACGGGCACATCCGGCATCTCTTCATTGAGTCACATACACACACGTGAAGCAACGGCCAGCCTCCGTGTTGGAACTCACACAGCGCCTACACAATGAGGTGCTATAAAAGGGTTGTCACGTCTCGTGGCGAAGCAAGCATGGCGGTTGCTGTATTTCCTCTTGGTCGTGAATATCTTTTCCTTCTCTTCCTTGCATCCACGGTTCGGATGTGGTGCTTGTGCATTGCGGCACCGCCCATGTCCGAACACACCAGCCAACATCTTCTCTGCACTACTCCAACTGTTTGTGTGCCACGAGTGGTGCCTGCCATTGGTAGGTACACGGAGCTCCATCTCGTCAGTCATTCTTCTTTATTGCCCCTTCCTTCACGTATACGTTGTGGATGCACATCATCCAAAAGCTGTAGGCTGCTGAACCCACGCAGGAATCTTAGTACGCCCAGCAGCACCCGGGCTCCTTCCCATGCGGCGAAGCTACGCCTGGCGCGTGACGGCATCCGCCACAGGACCGCCACTTGCAACGGTCCCACACACTGATTCCCTCCTTGGCTGCCCCATTCGCATTGGTCACGTGGAGCTACCTAACCGTGTTGTAATGCAGCCCATCTATCTCAACACGGAGTGGGAGCATGGCAAGTGGACGGAGGTGGCAACAAAGGCGATGGCCGCCTTCTACGCCGAGCGGGCCCACTTTGGGGCGAAGCTCATCATCGTTGGTGGGCTGGGAACCTCGCGCCTCGGGAGCTGGCGCAAGGACTCTCTCGCCCTCAATACCTTCGACGCGGCCAAGTCGCTGCGCCAGGTGACGGACGCCATTCATGAAGAAGGCGGCCATGTTGTGGCACAGGCTTTTCACCCTGGACGCGCGGCGCGACGCAAGTGGATGATCTCCGCCACTAATGAGAAGTCAACGGTGCAGCCATTTCCCAACACCGCCCCCATTCAGCTACATCGTTTTCTCGTGGACATGGTGGTATCGGAGTATGAACGCTTTGCGCGTCTCGCAGAGGAGGCGGGCTTCGATGGGATGGAGCTCCCTGTGAGTGATGGCAGCCTCCTGCACAACTTCCTTTCCACCGCCACCAATCACCGCACCGATGAATTTGGTGGAGCGACCCTCGAGACACGTCTGGAGATGTTGATGCGGGTACTGGAAACGGTGCGGCAATCTCTTCGTCATCCAGATCGCTTCATCCTTTCACTACGCCTGTGTTTGCACGACTTGAAGCCGGGGGGTACCCCGATGGAGGACACACTTCGCGTGGCGGAGTTGTTGGCCAAGAGCGGAAGGATTGACCTCCTCAACACCAGTGTTGGGATGCACGACTCGCCTGTGCAGACGATGGCGAGCTTTGTGCCACAGGGAACCTTTGCACGGAGCTGCGCCATGGTGAAGGAGCGTCTTCGCAAGGCGGAGATCGACGTGCCCGTCGTGGCCAGCCACCGCATCCACTCCGTCGCCGTGGCGGAAAAGTTGTTGAAGGATGAGAGCTGCGATATGGTTGGCATTGCGCGGCCGCTCCTCGCCGATGCACAATTCATTCACAAGGCCCTCCAACAACGTGAGGAAGACATTCTTCCCTGCATTGGCTGCAACCACTGCGTCAATCGGCTCTACACACATCAACGTGTCACCTGCGCGTTGAACCCCATCAGCGGCTACGAGCTGGAGCGAGGGTGGCGGCCTGCAAAATACCGCAAACACATTGCCGTGGTTGGGGCAGGTCCCGCAGGCATCACGTGTGCGCTCACGTTGTGGAGGCGTGGCCATGACGTGACGCTGTTTGAGCGTGAGGCGGTCATTGGGGGCCAACTTAATCTTGCCAAGCGCGTGCCTGGTAAGGAGAGCTACCAGGATGTGCTGGAGTACTGGACGCGGCAACTACGCAACAGCTCCATCAATCTGCAGTTGGAGACGGAATTCACACGAGAGGAAGTGGCACGCAATCACCAATTCTTTCATGCCGTGGTGCTTGCACATGGGTCTATTCCCCGGCCTATCAGCTCCAGCGTGTTGCCTGGGGCGAGTGAATCCAAGTTGGTGGTGCCCTACCGCCGCATCCTCGATGGCAGTGTCGTGGCGGGGCGGCGTGTGGCCATTCTTGGAAACGGCGCCATTTCCCACGACGTGGCCTCCTATCTTCTTCACGACCCGCGTGTATCGCGCTCCGTTGAGTACTACTTGGATGAGTGGGGTGTGAACCTCGCCACGGGTGAGCTGGACGTCAGCTCCAATGAGCGTGCCCCTCGCAACAATCGGGACGTCATCGTCTTCAACAAGTGCAACAAGGATGCCGACCTCTCACGTGGAACGGGTTGGTCACAAAAGTTGTGGATTCGTCGTCATGGCGGGACGATTCTGGAAACGGCCATGACGGAGTGCGTGGATGCCGAAGGGTTGCACATCTCCATGATGAACAGCTCGCATGAGCGCTATGTGGTTCCCTGCGATACCGTTGTGTGGTGTAATGGCCAACTCCCCAACGTTACTGCTGGCACGTGGATCTTTGAGTGGATGAAGGATGGTGCCAAGACACGTGGCGAGATGATCAAGGACTTTAGCATTTACTCCATTGGTAGCTGCCGAGATCCGCAATCGACGGAAGGAAACGGCGAACAGGACATGTTGATGGCCGTGCACGAAGGCTACGAAGTGGGAATGAAGGTGTAGGCTGTGCTTGTGCTTGTGCTTGTGTGCGTGTGTGTGTGTGTGTGCTGAGTTCCCCACACTACGTACTCCGTTCTCCTTCTTTGCAGTAAAGCTTCTTGTGTTGTGTATGGTCGTGTGTTGGAGCTCAACCGTGACATGTGCATGACCGTCTTTCTGCTCCACTACACCCTCTCACTCTCTTCCTCTAATCACTTGCGTGCGTTTTTTGTTTGTTTTGTTTCTATCTAGGCCATCACCTGCCGTGTGTATCTTGTCCTTCTACCGTTATTCCATCATTTCCACCACAGCTGCAGACAGAGGAGCTGCAGCGACCGCTTCCATGCAGCCAAGCACCTAGGCTAGGGATTGCTGCACTATCAACTCCGACCTAGGGTCATCGGATGCCCAACATTGTTGCACCTGGGGTTGCCGCCGGCTTCGACGCTGGTCTTGGTGATGGTGCCGCACCACGTTTTCACTTTGTTCCTGATCGCGGCCTTTTTGAGGCACTACGTAATGGCTCCGCACTCTTTCGGAGCCCACGTAGCCGCCAACAGGAGCGTCTTGGCTGCCACTGCGACCTCAACCTGCACGCCCTCTTCTTTTCGGCCGAGGATATGCCCATCCCACGTCCGCCGCTCTCGCGTTGTGAATACCACGAGATACTCCGCGCGCTTCCACCACGGCTGCAGAATCAGCCCTGGCGTCTGCGCTATGACACCGCTGCAGATGGGTTTAGCCTGCAGAGCTTCTACCGACGCATGTCTGTCGTTCATGATGAAGGTGCTGTGGGCCTGGGCATCTTCTTCATTGCCGACCGTGAGGAGGAGCGGGCCGGCGGCGATCGGGAGAACACCTCCACCACACCACGCCAGACCACCGTGTTGGGCTGCGTGACCCCCATCGTACCCTGCGCAGATCGCCACAGTCATCACAGCTTTTATGGCTCAGACGAAACGTCGGTGTTTCGGCTAAATCGGCATGGAACAGTTGCCTCCTCCCTCGAGGTTGGCTCACCGCTCTCCGCCACAATGACGAGCACCCTGGATGAGCTCGGCTGCTCCATGAATGTGGAGGAGAACTGCAACAACAGCTCCCCACACTCCCGTCAAGGCTCTATCCAGCTTCCACGCGCCATGTCTGCCAGCTCCGACCTCCATCCTACCACCCTCTCTACGTCAAGCCCATTTGGTGTGGGTGGTGAAACCCGTGAACCACCCCTGCTGGTACGTTATCCCTGGACCTGCAACCAGCAAAACAAACGCTTCGTCTTTAGCACACTCGATTTTTTCGGCATCGGCGGAGGACGTGATGGGGCCGCCATCTTTGTGGACCGCCAACTGCAATACGGCCACAGCAGCTTCTGCGAGACCTTCTGCTCTCCTCCCCTCAATGGCAGCCCCAGGAATGGGCTCCAACAGAGTGAATTCTTGATGCTACGCATGTTGTGGTTTTCCGTGAAGGAGGACCGCTCTGAGTTCCGACTCATGACGCTGGCGCACGGTACGCGTCGATGTGGCTGCGGTCGGAAGCACGAAAACTATCGCAGCTCCTCACGCTCCTTTGAGTGCCCCACAGCGGCAACCACAACACACCACTGCTCCAGTGGGAACCTCGGCTGCTAAGCACACCTCCCTGTTGATGCTATAATGTAATGTATGTGTGTGAGAAGGGGAGGGGGGGTCAGCAAGGGAGCTGCACCTCTCATCTCTCTTGTTGCTGTTGCTTATTGGTTCTTTTTCCCCTTCCATGTCCACTTCTCCGTTGTGTGCCAGATGCTGATTGCTGTTGATGGTAATTGCCGCAAAACGAGAGGTAAAGTGAAACACCACATAGACCACCCTTTTCCTGCCTACGATCTCACAGAAGTAGTGTGTTTTTTTATGGATGAAGTGTACTCACCGTAGTTGGTATGTACGACACACGCGTCTGGATGCACGCTTCTTGCCATCACTCTCCCTCTTTGCCACCACCTATCTTCAACGTCATCATCACTTCACGTAGCAATTCAATAGGCTAGCCACCACCATCTCCGCTACTTGTACATACACCATAGCACGTGTTGTTGCAGACGTTATCAGCTTAACCACAAAGCTTTCGTGTTGCACAACTACTACATATTGCTACTTTAAAAACAAATTGAGGTCGAAGCACTGCGCAGGAACCCCGTTTGACGTCACTCGTTCTTCTTTCCATCATCACTTCTTAGACACACACCAATAACTCACACGTACACGCGCTTTTGCTCTTGTTGCCATCTTCAACATCACTCTTCTTCTTTTGTGTTTCTGAAACCATGTGCGGTATCTTTGGCTACGCCAACTTCCATAAGTCCGTCAGCCGGCGGCGCATCTTCGACACCCTCCTCGGTGGCTTGAAAAAGATTGAATACCGCGGTTATGATAGCGCAGGATTGTGTGTGATGGACGATGAGGGCCGCCCTTTTGTGCTGCGCAGCGTTGGCAACATCAACGCACTGCGGGAGAAAGTGGATAGCCAAGAGGTGCAGAACGCCATTGCGATGGATGCGGTGCTGAGCGACCACGTTGGTCTCGCACACACCCGTTGGGCCACCCACGGCGAGGTCTGCGAGCGCAACTGCCACCCACAGCAGAGCAATCATGGTGAGTTTACCGTGGTACACAATGGAATCATGACCAACTTCACAACGGTAAAGCAGCTCCTCCTCTCCGAGGGCTACACCTTCACGAGCGACACCGATACTGAAGTGATCGCGGTGTTGGCGCAGTACATCTACGCCAAGAAGCCGTGCACCTTTGTGGAGCTCGCGTCGCAGCTCACCCACTTCGTGGAAGGTGCCTACGCACTCCTCCTGACCTCGCAACACTTCCCTGGGGAGTTGATCGCCTGCCGCAAGGGTAGCCCACTCGTGGTTGGTGTACGAAGTGAAAACACCACGGAAAAGAACACCACCATTGATGCCCCCACCCTGTGCAAGGAGGGCTCCTCGACGGTTCGTCCACGCAAGTACACCATCTTTTCTGCTCCAGAGGACGATGATGCTGTGGAGGTCTTCTTCAGCTCCGACTGCAACGCCTTTGCAGAGTACACCAAGGACGTCATTTATCTCGAAGATAACGACGTTGTCCACTACAGCGATGGCCAACTTCAGTTCTTCACGGCATCCAAGATGTTGCACGAGGTGGTGAGCCGTGAGTGCCACGTGCTCGAGATGACACTGGAGAGTCTCTCCAAGGGCAACTACGAACACTTCATGCTCAAGGAGATCTTCGAGCAGAGCGAAACCGTCGTGAGTAGCATGCGTGGTCGTATTGACTTCGCCAATGGTGAGGTGCATCTCGGTGGCTTCTCGGCGCAGAATGTCCATCACATTCTGAACTCACGACGTCTTCTCTTCGTGTCATGTGGAACCTCCCTCAACAGCTGCTTCGCAGTCCGACCGTTGCTGGAGGAACTCCTCGCCATCCCGGTTGGGGTGGAGAACGCCTCCGACTTCATGGATCGTGATGGTTGCGTCAATCGCAGTGATACCGTCTTCTTCGTTTCACAGTCTGGGGAAACGGCTGACACGCTCATGGCGCTGCAGCGCTGCCGAGACAATGGGGCGTTGTGTGTGGGCATCACCAATGTTGTTGGCTCCAGCATTAGCCGCCTCACCGATTTTGGCGCCCACCTCAACGCCGGTGCGGAGGTGGGAGTGGCGAGTACAAAGGCCTACACCTCGCAGGTGGTGCTACTTACGTTGATTGCCCTCCTCCTGAGCGCAGACTCACGTCGTGCAGAAAAGCGTCGTCAAGAAGTGGTGAAGGGGCTCATGGACCTCCCCAACAACCTCACAAAGGTGCTCAAATCCATGGATGCCCCGATTGGTGCCCTCGCATCGAAGCTGAAGGACAGCCGCTCCATCATCATCCTCGGTCGTGGCTTCGACTACGCCACATGCATAGAGGCCGCCCTGAAGATCAAGGAGCTCACCTACATTCACACCGAGGGCATCAACTCAGGTGAGCTGAAGCACGGGCCACTCGCCCTGGTGGATGAAGATATGACGGTGATGGCCTTGTGCTCCCAGGACAAACATGCCGACAAGTGCAAGGCTGCGGTGCAGCAGGTGCGCGCACGCAAGGGCAATCTGATCGTCTTCTCCACCGCACGGGATGCGGAGTTGGAGGAAGCAGCCACGGGCGGCTTCATTGAATTGCCACAGACCGTGGATTGTTTGCAGTGTGTCGTGAATATTGTGCCATTTCAGCTGCTGTCGTACTACATGGCACTTCAACGTGGTAACAACGTGGACTGCCCAAGGAACCTGGCAAAGAGTGTTACTGTGCAGTAGTGCTACACACATACACACATGGCACCATTACAGAGGACGTCACCTACTCGGTTCTATTTTCTTTTTTCATGATGATGCCAAAAAAGCTCAAGCGGCATCTGCTTCTCATTGATCGAAGTAACACAACATTCCAAATGTCGCTCATGAACGGGGAAGTGGGCGAGATGATGTTGTAGTTGGGCAGGTGATGCTGCACCTCTCTTATGGAGGTTCGTGCTTGCTTTGTTGTTGAAGTGTGCGTGTGTGTGCGTCATGGCGTTGACGGATTTCCCTCTTTGTGGATACTCATCACTGGAGTACTCACGTCGTTTATTGTGCATCCTTCTTTCTGGGCGACAATGTTTTTTTTTTTGGTACGGTGTGTGTGTCGGACCACATTGGTGATGCAGATGCCACCAACATGTACGTACAACAATGTCATGACCCCCCGTCCCTTTCCTACGTTTTTTTTTCTGTTGTTGCCACACAGCAACATGAGCTTCCTCACTAGCAAACTCTTCGACTCGGATCGAACCTATAAGCCCAAGAAGAAGCACAAGGAGGGCACTGAGCGCTACAACCTCCACCGCTTCGCCAAATCTCTCGTCCTCTCTGGAGATCTTAGCAAGGCGGTGCAGCTCCCACCCGGTGCGGTGCTCAACCACTGGCTCTCCATGACCATCATTGAATTCTACAACATCACGAATGTTGTGTACGGTAGCCTCACGGAGTTCTGCACACCGGCGAGCTGCCCCGTCATGTCGTCTGGCCCGCGGTATGAGTATCTCTGGCGCGACCCTCCACAGTACCCAAAAGCCACCAAGGTGAACGCACCCGAGTATGTGCGGCTGTTGATGGAGTGGATCGAGGCACAAATCAATGATGAGCGCATTTTTCCCTCGGAGGATCGCAACCCATACCCGCCCGACTTCCAGACCCGTGTGCGAAACATTGCCCGCCGCCTCTTCCGCGTCTACGCCCACGTGTACTACAGCCACTTCTCCAAGATCCAGGAGCTGCAGGAGGAGTCGCACCTTAACACCGCCTTCAAGCACTTCATGTACTTTGTGTGGGAGTTCGATCTCATCCCACGAGAGGAGCTCACCCCGCTCTACGACCTCCTCATTAACTTGATGGGTCAGACCGCCATTGATAAGCTTGATGGGCATCGAACGAATGAGTAGCACGTGGTGATCTCATTCTCCAGAAGAAACTGAAGAAGCTGCGTGTACGTCTGTGTGCGTCAGGCACGGACACGCACGCAAACACAGACAAACACTTTTGCAGCATTTTTTCTCACTCCTCCCCCCACCACGGTCATGGGCGTGAGGCAGGTGGTCTTGAGTTATCGCATCTACATATCCCACTTCATGTAATGCCTTGGTGACTTGTGTCTGTGCGTGCACTCAGATCAACCAACACTCTCATACTCATTCATTCATCCTCTGTGATGCCGTTTGTAACGTACGTAGAGATGGGGGGGGGGAACTACCAGACTCCATCATCATCATTGGCTGGTTCTACGCAAGGGGTTCACCTCATGCATGGAGGTTCTGGCTACGTTGCAAACGTTCATCAACTACCGAGACAACAAGTATTCAGGAATGGTGTGTTACGGTTATTGTTTTTGTATCATGAGGATTGCCATATACACACAAGTGATCTTCTATTTCTTGTGTCTTTTGTTCGTTTTGTTAGCGTCTGAACCACACATCTTCTGCAACAAGCTACTAGAGCACTTCATTCACAGTACGTGTTTCTCATCAGGTGCTGCGTTGTTGTTTCTGTAGTTCTCCCGCGCTTGAGAATGGGTCGGATTGCTCCTGGAGACCCCTTCTTATCCACACTAGACAACAGTGTGGTGGATCTCCTCCGACGTTGTGATGATGCCAACAACAACAACAACAAAAACAAGCACGCACACCGCCCAACATGCTTGACGGTGGAGCTCATCCTCCAATACCTCTACCAAACACACTTTCATGGTGAGGGCCAAGCCGTACTTCCCGACCACCTCCCTTTTGGTCTGGAGCAGCTTCCACACCTCCATCAACGCGCGGTGGTGCAGGCGCGACTCACGGCACACGTTGTGGCCGCCGTCTCTACGCGGCCCATCGTCACCTTGTATGAGCTGGAGCGTGAAGCGTGTTGTCGGCATGAGGTGCAGGATTTTGAAGAGCTTGGTTTTGGCCCCAGCCTTCGTGGGTTGCCCGTTGTGCAGCAGTTCTTCCAAGTCAGTTCCACCACACCCATCTTTCCCGTGGAGAGTAGTGATGTGTACCACTACCTGATGCATCATCCAGAGATGGTTGTGGGCAGTGGCGATGCCAAGGATCTTGTGCGTGGCTTTGCGCACTACTACGAAACGAATCTCTTGGTTGAACGCCGTCGGAACACACCATCGCTTCCCACGCGCATCACCAACCCACGCCAGTTGGGCATCCATGTGCATGACCTGCCAACACTTCTCGCCACGCTCCGGCAGGAGATGATGAATGCCCAGCAGTGGGTGCAACAACATGTGATTGCTGCAGCTCGAACACACTTCTCGCGCAATACTGGCTTCTACGTGAAGATGGTTCAATCCATGGACCACATGCTCCAGGAGATGAACGACGGTGCATCGCCATCACGTACACCAAGCGCAACATTTTCAGTGAATATGAGTGAGGAGGAGGTGCTCGGCACCACCCTACCACTATCGTGGTGGAAGGCATCTTCATCATCACTCGATGGTGGCGTAGAGCTCCCCGTTCAGGTGGGCCATGCATCTACTACTGCATATGCTGTGGTACATCCATCATCCAAGATGCAAGAGGCACAACCTTCTTCATCTCTGGTCGCAGCATCAGGCGTGTCTGCACCACCCGCGGCGGCACGCAACATCGCCGCTCTACGACGACGGAGGGGAGTCATTCGCAGTGATGCTGCCGATAACATGACTGTATCAGTACCAACACCAGTAGTTCTTCACAACACAACACCACTGCCAACAACAACAACAATGGGTAATCACCTTGCTGCTTCAACATCGTCACTCACCACATCCGATGTTGTTGTGCCGTCATCTCTCCTGCCACCTTCATCGAATGAGGTGCTGCGAAAGATCCTCGCCGCCCCCTTCGATTTGGATGCCGCGGTGGAGGCGCTCAACCTGATGACGATCGGCGAGCACCTGAATGTGAAGGTGTTGCGCAATGTGTATCGTGGCATCTACACATGCACGTGCGCCATGACCGTTGATGAACGCACCAACTTTTTTGCTTCCATTGCTGCAACCCCCTACGTGGTGGTGGCTGCACCAACGTCACAGACAAGTGTGGCCGATGTTGTTGTCATGGACCTGGCGAGCCCCGAGGAGGTGTGTTGGGACGCTCCACGCGGATTGCAGGACGATGATCTGCGCCGATTTGGCCGCCACCTCTGCGACTCCATCATCTATCGTGGAGGCAGCAATGATGATGATGATGATTCATCTCTGCAACAACTTCTTCTGGAATTTGCACAGATTCCTCGTCATGGATCGATTGCGGCATGGTTGGCTGCCTGTCGCTGCTTCCGTCGATGTACTAGCCCACGACGCACCATGGATGCCTCCACCTGTGAATCGTGGCAGCGCATCATGATGAGCTGCATCACGGATGACTTTGATGCACGCATGGCGCAACATAACAACGATCCACATGCGGCGTTGCGCGCGTTGCTCGCCAGCCTTCCTGAAGAGGCACATCGAACGCTCACCGTCTTTGCCGTGGATGGTCGCTGGTGGCGTGGGATGGATGAGATCTTCTCGTGTGGCACACGTTTTCTTGGCGTGAGTGGCCTTCGCTTGCAGCCTTCGTTGGCGGAGGCACCACCGCTTCACGTCATGCGCTTTGCCGAGGAGCCGCATGTAGCGGTGATGGCGGTGTTGCGCCACTGTGGCGTGGCCTCCCTTGACGAAGCTACGCACAAGATGGCCGACTTCGCCACCCCACTCGACGCCAGTGACGCTATTCATCTACATCGCATCATCTCTGCCGTGGTGCCCTACGCACAAGGTCTTCTTCATGAACGTGGTGAGGTGGGCTACCTACTTGGCTTTGAGGAGCTCCAAACACGTTTGCAAGCCTTTCGTGTGGTGATGGGCAAGAATGTACGTGTGCGGGAGTTGTTGCGGCTGGGCAGATACCGATACGTCATGGAACAACGTGCGGCACTCTGCTACGTGGCCCAGCACCACACACTCTATGGAGAGGCAGCGGATGTGGCACCTAACACACTCGCTGACACGATTGCGCCACTCTTTCTTCCATGGTCGGTGAGCGCACACACACGGCAGACGTTGGTGGAGCTGCTGCATCAGCTTTTTGCCATTTTGTGGGTCCTGCCATCCACGGAGGAGGTGGAGGCGGCGGGGGAGCGACTGGATCGTGCTGCCGCACGCCTTGGGGTATGTGCATTTCATCTCGAAGAGAAGCATGGCCACGTGAAGAATGGTAATGATGATGGAGCAACACGATTGCAGAAGCTGCCGTCGTTGGTGCTGACGAGTCCTCCCTTCACACGCTACTCACCACACTTCCCACCAGGAAGTGATGGCTGTGGCACACCATCCACAAACAACAACAACAACAGCAACAACTTGGCAGAGTTGTTGAGCTCCATGGGTGTTGTGTCTAAGGCGTCACGACTGCGGCCGGGCAACTTTAGTGTGCGATCACTGCCCTCGTGGAGGTCTACCTTCTTTGAGGAGCTTCCACGTACGCTGACGGAGGTTCAACAACACGCCAGAAGAAGTGCGGCCGTACATGATGATGATGATGATGATGATGATGACGACGATGAAGACGATGTTGTGGATGGATTGATTCACATGGGCCAACATGGGCGAAAACGGTCACGTGTAGAGACGGGCTCAACGCCGCGGATGTTAGCGTCGCGCGTGGATCAGATTCAAGAAGTTTCACGAATTGCTGAAAGATTCGTATATGAGCAGCTCCGTGCGCAGCATCAACACCACCCACAGATTCATGTGGTGTGGGTGAATGAAGACGGCGAGCAGGGAACGCCCTATGACATTGTGGTGTTGCGGAGTGAGCGTCGTGAGGTGATGGAGTATGTGGAAGTGAAGTCAACGGTGAGTGCCAATGGCAAAGATTTTCAGATCAGCTTGCGCGAGATGTTGTTGGCGGCACGTTACGGCGAGGCGTTTTGTGTCTATCGTGTCTTCAATAGTGGATCGGCGCACTCCGCCGTTTTTACCGCCGCACGTGGCGAGTTTGGCCGCATGCGCAGCGAACGGTTGGCCGATATCATTGGCATGTGGCACCGCGGGAGATTGACGATTGCCTGTGAGGCTAAAGTATCTGTGGTGTGAGAAGCACTTACGGGAGTGCCTGTGTGGCACGTGGTTGGATTTTCCGTTAATGCGATTAACCACCTCTCATGACCAAATCTTGATGATTCTCAGTGCATCACGGTGCAGCTGACTGCTGCTCTCTCAACTAATGTTGTTCCTTCTCTTTTTTTTCTTCTTCAGGCAGGGCCCATCAACCCTTCCATCGTGTAGGTCTCACCCCTTCCCTGTCTTGTGTGAAGTGAGTACGCGTGTGTTTCTGATCCACATCAACAACAACACACTCACACACTCTTTTGCACACACACAAGGAAGGACAACAACAGTTGTTGGCCATAGTGGACGGCCATTATCTCTCTTAAGCTCCTCTCTGACACACACGCTCCAAACACACTTCCTCAATCCTACTCCTCTCACACACACCGAGTTGACGAGTCCTTCCGTTCTGTTCTTCTTTATCAACGCACGCACCCATTCTTCCGCAGAGGTCTCTCAATCTGTGTGTACGTGTAAGAGTGGGCGTATATAACGTTATCCCTCCTCGACGGTGTTGTGTTGGTGAGCGCATTCATTGACCAAGCGTAGAGCGAGTTTTGGTGTTGCTGTCGTTGTTGTTGCAGAGTGCCTTCCGTTTGGCATTCATCTCATAGGCAAGATATCGTCGTGGCGGCTTGCACATCCACACACAACACCAACGAGTAGCGAGGACCATCCATCAATCCGCGCGTCCTTCACCATCATCATCATCTTCATCTACTCCCTATCCCACCCCCCAAACAGTACGTTTCTATTGATTGCACTTGTTTCTTGATTGTTATTGGTACACGCCTAACGCACATATTCATCTCTGACAACTTCCCCATTTCCAGCCAAGGACACGCATGGGCTGCAAGCAATCAACGCAGCAGCCTGGAAGACGGCGTGGCACCAATGGAGGAGCGGAGGTGGCCTTTGGCAATGGCGTGCACATTGGCCGAGCGGGCAACATTGATCTCTGCCGTCGAAACCTGGATTTTTTAGGTGTGGATATGGTTCGGGTCATTACCACCGATGAGCTGCATCGCCAGGCCACCTCACTCAGCCTCACCGACAACAAACTCTACGTCCTTGGTCGGGAGATGCTCCTCCTGCCCGAGCTGGAGGAACTTGATGTGGATGGCAACCGCCTTCAACGCATTCCAGAAATACTAACGAAGCTTCCCAAGTTGTGGCGCATCAACGCCAGCATGAATCCGCTGGATGCTGGCAACGGCTTTGCGGTGCTCCATCAGCTCAAGGCGCTGCGCTCCCTCGCGCTGCGCGATTGCGCGCTGAAGCACCTCCCGCGAGGTATTCTTGATTGCACCACACTGGAGGAGCTGGACCTCTCCGGCAATGCGGAGATTCGTTTGCAGGGCAAAGACCTCACCGGTCTGCCAAATCTGCGCAAGCTGAGCGTAGCACACTGCGGCTTAGGTGGCAACCAGCTCCCGCTGTGCATTCGTAAGCTCAACTCACTTGTTATGCTCGACATCTCCGCCAATGATTATCATATGGATGCGGCCAACTTTTTTGGCCCACACCTCGCACGCTCCCTCACGGAGCTCCACCTCCGCGACCTGAACCTCACCGCGGTGCCACAGGTTATCATCACGCTGAAGAACCTGCGCGAGCTTGACTTGGGTGGCAATCCAATTGAAACACTCGATGTACTGGCAGGCCGTATAGTTAAGCGCATCCCACGCGCCACTACAGCCGCTGCCAACAACAGCAACAGCAATAACAACAACATAGTTCCCACATCTTCTGCACCACCCGAGTACCGTGCGGATGATCCGCTTCAGCTCTCACCGCTCAGCTTCAGTGGGGCTGGAGATGTAGCTGGGGTGGTGCCACCTACAACAACAACAACAACAACAGACGATGCCGCGTGTGCAGATGGCGAAGCTGATGTTGAAGAGGACAACATCTCCATCAACTCTTTCAATTCCCACGCCAGTAGTCGTCAGAGCATGAGCAAAGTTAGCAAGATTGGCGTCATTTCCTCCGTGGCACAACCACTCCCCGTGAAGAAGCTATCACTTCGTGGTTGCGATCTCCGCACCGTACCCAAGTACTTCCACAAAATGACGAGCCTCGAGGAGCTCGACCTCTCCGAGAATGAAAACTTGGATGATGCCAACATGACTCTCTTCTCTCTGCACAACCTTCGTGTGCTCAACATTGTTGGATGCCCTTTTGCGGATGACACAAGTCGTTCACGAAATGAGTGGTTTGATATTGCCAAACTACGCAACCTCGTGGAGATCCACTGGGAGCTGTGGAAAGGGGCACACAACGTTAGCCCGTACCGCACCTGCATTCCCATTGAATTGTGTGGGTTGAGTCTTCAACGCATCAACGAGGTGGCGTTGCGGCCCGATCTCTTCGTTGGGGAAACTGCCGAGACGGTGATTCAGCTGATGCGCGATGGCTACTACAAGATCAACCTCGGCATCGACGAGAATCTCATCAGCAGCCACGTCAACGCCCTCAACGCCTTTTTGCCCGCGGAAAAATTCTTCTTCCCCGACGACACCCCCTACGCCACGGGAGCGGAGTTGAGTGAGCTCAACGTGAACATCTCCATCAGCCGCTACATCTTCTTCCTTGCGATGCAGGCTGCCAACTACGACGCCGTCATCATTCCACCCATTGACGTGATGATTGTGCACTACGCCCAACTCACCCTCGATCCGGTGAAGTACCGTGCCGACTGTGAGGCGGTATGCAATCGTGTGCTGAATTGCAACTACCGGACCTTCTTCCGCGAACAGATTCGGCACGTGGCCGCCGCACGAGACTCCATCGGGGCGAGCAAGAAAGTGTGGAACATGATGGTTCGAAGTGCTCAACGTGATTTAGAGTGGCTGCGCTACAACTTTTGGGATCGCCGCGCGCACGCACTCTGCGGATCGGCCACGGAAGACGCCACCTCGGCCTCATCACCCACGACCAACCGCCGTGGCGGTGGTGGCCCATCCACGTCGTCCAGTGTGCTGCAGTCGCTGCCACACGCCCCCTTCACGGCGAGTGAGGAGGTGTTGAAGCAGAGCGTACAGGAGCTGCGCGCCCATGACTCCCAGCAAGATCTTGCCGCGGTGCTCGACCAGGCCATCACTTCTCACTTCATGGAGCAGGGCAATGGCGCCATTCGCACCTCATTGCAGCAGTTCTTCCGTGTTGGTCGTGCACTGGTGAATCAGTGTGACGCCTCGGGTGATAAGATCTCACTGGATTGGTCCACCTACGTCAAGTACATGGCCCTCTTTGCGTACCGCATCGCCCAACGAAAGGATGGTGGTGCTGGCAGTAGTAGTGGTGGCTCGCCATCCGCACTCGTGGAGCCCGCCGCGGCCTCCGTCAGTGACGATGCCAGCCCGACCTACGCCGCCATGATGCCCATGAAGCGTGCATCCAAGCTCGGCCCGCGCTACGACACTCTCGAAGAGCCAGAACACAATCCAATCCCACCAGAAGCCTATCTTCCTCTTCCAGATGCCACTGCCTCTCCACCACAACGTGGGTTGAGTAGCTTGGCGGTGCCACGTCGTACCATCTCCGCCCTCTCCGCCGCCGCGAGCTCCAAGGACCGCAACGCCCTGGATAAACGTCGCGCTGCCATTCGCCAACTTAGCGTTAACCCTATTCCCACAACGGGCATCACCTTGCTCCTCCACGCTCATCGTACATCACACCTGAAGTACTACCAAACACTCTCGCTCTTTGGCATCGAAGACACAGACATTGACTGGGGCAGCTCACCACAGGCACTGGAGCAAACGAAACGGGCGTGGGGGGCACTCTACGAGGAAGAATATGTGGGTGGTTTTGATCTCAAGTGTTCTGGATCTGGCCCACGCAACGGTAGCACGCGTTCAACGCGTGGTGGTGGCGCTGCGGCATCATCATCCTCTGCCTCTGCATGCCGCTCACTCTATGACCCCTTCAGCTCTGATGCACGCAACACCAACTTTACATACTGCGCGGATGCCCCGCTGCCCGAGTGTGGAGGAACGAAGCACACACAACGTGATCGCAACGCTCGCCATGTTACCTTCACCTGTGGCGATTCCACGGCAGGCTTCTCTGAGCCGTCGTTGTAGCACAGCTCTCGCCCCAACTGTACATGGAGAGGCTTCTTGGACGTATTCGTTGTTGCACGTTGGTACCCACGACTCCAACACGCCCATCATCATCAGCATCATCATCATCATCCACGTTGTCAGAGAACGTGCCTGACGGATGGATTGACTGTGTTTCTTCATTTTCATTGTGTGTGTGTGTGTGCGTGTGTTTGGTTGGTGCTGATACACCATATCCCTCGTTGAGCATGCACTTCACTTCACAACGCCATTTTTGCGCCAGATAATCCTTGTAGGAGATGTGTGTGCTATTGAGAGGATGGTGATGGTGAGTATCGACGTCTTGTTTCTTCACTGTATTTCTTGGTTCCTGGGGGCTGCCGTAGACTACCTGCACACGTGCAACGCCACCTTCCACCAAGCTATGGAGGAGTGGCATTGAGATGATGATGCTGCAACAAGCATTATAACGCGCAAAACACACGCATCAAGACCCACTCTTCCTTCCCTCACAACACGATCATCTGCGCATGTATACTGCGTGGATGTAGTGGGGTGCGTGAAGGAGGAGTGGGTCTTGATGCAAGTATATGTGCCACTCTTCATGTGCTACTATTGTCAGCATTCATGCTTTTTTTTTCCTTGTTTTTCTTTCTTGTTTTCAGCAAAAGGAACCGCGAACGCATCTCGCTCGTCGTGAGTCGTTGCGCAGGACGTTCCACGCTACTCCTACAAACGTAGTTTGTGTGTGCGCGCGCGCGTTTTTTCATTAAGCTGTACACTTAAGATTTGGCCAAGGAACGCACACGATGTGGAGCTCCTCCACCACTTCCAAGGCCAAGAGTACCGCCTCCCCCTCCAAGCGACTCTCAAGTACTACCAAACCCACAACAACAACAACATCAACGAGTACAACCAAAGTAGCTGCCATGCCATCGGCCAAGACTGGGGTCAGCAACACGACGAGTGCCGCCACATCTCCACGGCCTCTCGCCTCCAAGGCATCGCTGACGACGTCCACGAAGCGCAAGGCGCCGCCACCTCCGCCACCCACCGCCCCCACCGCATCGCGCTCCACCACCACCGCCACCACATCTCCAAACGCATCCAAAATGACGATTGCCGCATCCGACGACGCTGCATTACCATCACGACACGCCACCGCTCCAGCACGCAAAACCGAAGCCACCGTTGGTGGTGGTGGCGCGCTAATGAGTGAGATGAGTGGAGCACCGCTGTACACCGCCCCGAGCATCATCTCTCCACGTGCCACAACCTTCGTTTCTGCCGTGAGCGGTGCCACCTTGACGGGTGGCGAGCGTTTTGAACCTAATTTTTATGGCACCACCTTTTCCTTCCGTGGCAGCTACCACTGCCTCGAGGTCGTGGAGTGTCGCGCATCGTTGTGGGCCGCCAACAAGGAAAACGGAGATTTAGATATTTATAGCTGCGTCACCGGCCAACTCACGGCCACTCTGCACGCCCTCTCCCCGGAACAAGGCGGGGGTGGTGGTGGTGGGGTATTGATACCACCAACTTCCTCGATGCGCGCACATCCTCCCTCACTCTCGCAGCTCATGAATGCCACCGGCTCCTTCACCACGCTGCCAAAACCAACCGCACTGAAATCAACGGCCACACACATGTGGGTGGGCTACGACAACGGCTATGTGGCCGTGTACGATCACTTGTTGCTGGTTCTCATAACGGGCGGCCACTTCCACGATGGCCCAGTGGTGGCCTTTGCACAACTGCACAGTGAAGAGGTTGTTTCGGCCAGTGAAAATGGCACGTTGGTGCACTGGGGTGCGGAGGATCGCAACTTCGCCGCCATCGCCGCCGTCTCGCCGCAGTACACCAAAAATAAGGATGGCGCCATCACGCGATTGGCGGCGCTGCTCAACGCGAGTAGCTCGAGCGTGGAGGATGAGGCTGGACTGCAGAACACCGTCTTGTGCAGCTTTGCGTCGGGAAGCATGTACGGCGTAGACGTCGTTTCGGGACGATGTTTGCTGCGGATGCGTGGGGCACACAGCAAGCGAGTGAATGATGTGGTTGTGGTGCGTTCGTGCATCTTTTCTGCATCGGAAGATGGCACAGTGAGCATCTGGTCTTTTCAAAAGGAGCGCGAAGGAACGTCAGAGCCGCTCTACGACTTCAGCGCCAAGCCACTGGCAAGTAGTACATCCTTCACATCTCTTCGGGCAGAACACTCACGTACACCACCACCACTACCGCCACCTCCTGCTGCGGCCGCCACAACACCGACCACGACGAGTGGGCGTGCAGTGCCGCATGTGGCAACAGAGCGTAGCTGCCGCTTGCTGAAGCGCATCAACGTCAGCCCCTGTGCGCGTTCCTTCGTTCCTGACCACAACACACACAGCATCTGGGTTGCGTACGTGGATGGCCTCTTGGAACGCTGGAGTGCCAACGTGGATGATGATTTTGGCGTGGAGGAGGTCATTCGTGAAGGTTTGTTGTGTGGCGGCAACGCATCCACGGCCCCACATGAGGTGGTGTCTCTACTCCCACTTGGCTCCATTGAGACGATGCAGGTGCTTGCGCTCTCCACCAACGGTGCCAACAAGGTGTGGTACGGCCATCGCAACACCGTGGAGGAGAGCGGGGCGCGGGCCGTGGCTGAGCTGCAGGCCATCATCAAGGAGGATGCGCGCGACACAACGGCGTGGAAGGAGCGCATTGAGCGCTTGAAGGGTAAGGAGCGGGCACGCACCACACGCTACGTGGCACTGTTGGAGAGCATCCGCAACAAAACACTTCGATTGCAGTACTACGAACGTTGGCGGCGTGCGGTGGTCTCAACCTCCACCACCGCCAAGTCGGTGAATCTCTCCAGCAGCTTAGAATCCCGCACCACACACCGCCTTCTTCGGCGCTACTTCTCACGTTGGTGCGTTTTCTATGACCGCAAGCAACGTCAGTCCCGACGTGAGCTCCTCGCCATCGCCCTCTCTCGCTCCACCATGCGCGAGCGTCTTTTGTCGCTGCTGCGTCGATGGCAGCTCGGCATCGTACGCCAACGTGTGGCACAAACCAGCTTGGCGTGCATCGGGGTGATGGAGCGCAGCTCTCACGCCCTCATTCTGGGTCGCTACTACTACATTTGGATGCACCACGCACAACGCAAACATGCCGTGAATGGCAAACTTGTGCATCGGCAACGAACGGAGCTCTCCGAGGATCAGGTGCGGCTGCTGGCGAGCAAGGCGCAACGGCAGATTCTGCATCGTGCGATGCACAATTGGTACGGGGCCATCTTGCAGCGCAAGGATCTTCTCGATGGTGCCACGCGAGGCCCGCGCTACAAGTACGCCGAGACCTACGCACGATGGTTAGAGCGCTTTCACGCGCGCACCTTCTTTTCCACGTGGCGGCGGTGGGCAGCGCGCCGCATTCGCCACGCTCATCTCGCCGCGGTGGTTTCACTGCGCATGCAGCACATGAGCTTTGAGGTGCAGCGCATCTACTTCGCCAAGTGGCTTCAACGTGCCTACGCACGTCGCGTGACACAACGTTCGTTAGAGATGCGCGAAACAGAGGCCAAGATTCACGAGCTGGAAGCAGAACACAAGGACACCTTTGAACGTTTGCAACTACAGAAGCGTATCGAGGAGCTCACTCGATTACGTGAAGAGGAGGAAGATCGTTTGCGTCAGGCGCAATCACGTGCTGGCCAACTACATCAACAGTGCGAGGAAGCTCAACGCATCGCTGCCGAGGAAGGAGGTCGCCCACCACGTACCTCGCAACTCTCCGACGGTCTTTTATCTACGCATGCGGCGTGGCACCGCAATCTTGTGGAGCAGCAACGCCTCTCGCCCGCCATCTTGGCACACATGCCGCTCGCGGAGGCCTCGCAACACGTCTTTGCCCAGTTGAAGGGAAACATCCTCAACCTCTACACAGACCTCTCTCTCTGCCGTTTGGTGAAGGACCGACGCAAGTCGGGCAGCACCGCCGCTGCCATCTTTTTGGAGTCCTTCAGTGAGCTGAAGCGTGTCATTGTGAGCTCGTTGAAGGGAACGAACACCTCAACCACGTCGGGTGGACCGGGAAGCAAGCGTTCGTTGCGTTGGCCCTTGTCAATGGAGGCTCTGGATAGCATTCCTGCGCATCAGTGCGCCAACGTTCTCACCGCCATTAAGATGTTTGTGATTTGCTTTGATATTGTATCACCCAGCGAGTTGCAGGGCATTCTCGCCACCTGCGAGGAGATTGTGGCCAATGCGGATTGGATCTTCTTGATTGCACGCACATGCTATCTGCGACGAAAGCCTCTCCTCCTCGTAAACAACCGCCAGAGTAGCAGCGCAGCCAAGACGTCCTAAGCATGAGCGCATTCATGTAGAGATGCATCATCATCATCATCATCATCATCACCTGCTGTTCTTCATCTCCAGAACGCACAGAAACATACACGCAGAGAGAGAAAACAAAAAGAGATCCACGTTGTGTGCATCGTCGTCGCTGTGCCGCCACCTCACTAGAACCCCCAACTTTTCAATATACCAGCACAACCCTAAATTGTTGTTGATGCCACATCTGGTGGGGATCTGGAGGTGATACCCAGTCTTCTTGCTGCCATGGTTGTGCAGCACTTCTTCATCTTCTTCTTTCATATTTTCATGGTAGGCGCCATTTTAGTGAATGCTTGCAGTTGAGAGTCTCGCTGCGGTGCAGCCCATCGTTGTGATGCTGCTGATCCAATGCTGCACAACGCTCGACGTGATGGAGCAGCTCCTCCTCACGGCCGTTGCCTTTTCTGTTGGTGGTGGCTATCTTCACCTCCGCTCCACGCACCTCGCCAGGAGTTATGAATCCGAGCTCAACGCACGACGTCAGGCACACACAGAAAACCGTCTTCGCAATGCAGCACTCAGCCACACCACACAAAATGGCGAACAACAATTTACAACCACAACAACACCAACAACACCAACAACAACAACAACGCAGAAAAGAACAGTGTCTCGACTCTCGCCGCTGCCCGCTGCGTTTGGTGCGCTTGTGTACGGCGCCGTGGCACTTGGCTGTTGTTTGGCGGCCTTTGCTACGTTGGCGTATCGCCTCCGCGGCCACACTCCTTGATGGAGATTCAGATGTTGAGGGTGAGCATCATAATTATGATGATGATGATGATTGCTATGGAGCCTGCACGTAGTGCT
>JASAON010001597.1:0-77390 GCA_030849065.1 Jaenimonas drosophilae
CTGAATGCACTTCCGTGTTCAGTATCAACAGAAGAAAAATCCCCACGCGATGACGCTGAGGGAATAGCAGATTCATCACAGCTGCATGTGTGTGTGACAAAGTGAGTTATTGACGTTGCAGCCAATGCTTTTGTGACGGAAGTTTTGCAGCAGAACTTCCTGAAAGAGGACGATATTGTGTTAAAGGCAGCATCACGACTCAAAAAGCTAGTAAATCTCAGTGAATTTCCCGCTGATAGTTTGACGCAAATACCCGCAAGAATAATCATTGTCTGCTCCTTCTGCACTGATTTCACTTCATCAAAAGTGATTTGAATGTTTTCTGGAATCATAGATGACGCAAACAAAACACTTCTCTCTGTGACGAACAGTTTTCCAGGTCGGTGGACGCCCTTCACATAGTTGCACTGAAATGAGGCAATCACTGTTTCATCCAGTGGAAGTTGAGGAAAAGAGATACGAACTTCTGCACAATCTCCCAGCTTTCTTGTTACGGAGAGGTCAGCAAGGCTACGCTTTCTCGACGGCTGGGATGGAACTTCGGAGTCACTATCCTTTGCTTTTCCATTTCCACTGAAGACATTCTCATCGTAAAGAGCGGATTTCGGCGTACTGGTTATGCTTCTTTCATCCAGTTCTTCGGGTGGGGAAAGCTGGGAGAAGTTGCCATTTTCTTCCATCGCGGGAGATTGCGACCGCGATCTACCTGCAGATGATCTCGCCGAAATAGACTGGCTATCAGAGCACGAAAAAGGAGCCTCTGAAATATCCAAATTATCCCAGTCCTCTGAGGATGTGGAAGATTCATCATTTTGATCCACATCGTGCCTCTGACGGATAGCACACAGGGCCATTGACAGTTGAAGAATCTTTGTCAAACATCCTGGAAGAAATGCAGTGAACGAAATGACCTTTCCGTTCCTAAGGTGAAGAGCGAGAGCATCAAATAGAATCTGCTTCTTTCGTTCCATACGATGAACGTCCTCCCACAAAACGCTCACTGAGCAACTGAGAAAAGGAGAATCGAAACTGCATCTTATTGGCGTAACGTATATCCTCCCCATGCGAACGAAGCCTTTCACAATGCCACACTGGGCAGAGTCGACCAGTTTTTCAGAACGAGGGACCTGGGGAAATACTCGATGAAAAGATCTTTCAGTTTGATGCGACCACCCGGTGTCAGTGGACTCGTCAGGCTCCGTGCTCATAGCCAGCTAATACATAAAAAAAGTTTTTTTTTTTGCGTGTCATACCATCCTTCAAAGAACCGAGGAAAAAAAACGCACACCATTGAATGTTAAGCGCCTCGACCTGTGACGTCATCTTTGGGCGAAAGTAAAAATTGTCTTCCACATCAAAAACCAGATCCAGTTGTTGCAGCATATACGCAAATAACACCTAATTTTAGAGTCAATGGTGTCACGTAGTGGGGAGTTGTGCTTATTACGATGAGTTGCACACGTCAGTGGTCAGACGCTTCAACGAACTGTAAGGGGTAGGCAGATTGTTCATAATCGGAAAGATATCGATAGCGCTGCAAGCTCTCCCACACACTCAATTCGCCTTCGACAGTCCGCGCGAGTATTGCATATCCATGATACATGGGGCATGTCCAGATGCTGTTTTTGAGAATACTGATGACGTGTGAAGCCAAGTTGGGCTTTTCAAGCCACACATCAAGTTGATACCCGTCTGTATCGGCAACAAAGATGGAAGAAACTTTCGTTTTTGTTACCTGCTCCAACAAATGGGCAATGCACAGGGGAGGTACATCTGCCGCGACATGTCGAAGTATTACGTCTGCCTTTCGAGAAGAGAGCTTGCCGAACAAGGTTTTCAGAGGACATCGACTGCAGAGGTAGTAGATGAATTCGACCATTGCATCCTCATAATCGACGAGCTTCCTTACAGTCGAGTGAACAAAAAAAGTAGAGCCAGCCCCAATAACTTCATCAGTGACTGGGGCTGGGGCAACAACCTGTTTCCCCAAGAAATCTGTCTTTTCAAACTTCTCGGTGTTGAATCGAAGAGGTTCGTTCTGCTCGCTGTGAGGGTCAAAACCTTGAGCAGGCCCAGGAACTGGAACTGGAACTGGAACTGGACTCCATGGCTTGGCATGGATGGACAGACCTCCTTCTTTGTCAAGATCCTTTTTATTACCACTTTGGAGAGAATCCACTCTGCTGCCGCTTGTTGCTATCTGGTATATTGGAGAAACGGCTTGAACTTGGCTCGGGATGGAGGAAACTGCGCCTATTGTCTGGAACGCCTCATTCTGCTCCATCATAACTGTATGCGAATCTAGTTCGAATGGCACAGCATTGGGTGAAAAGATGTGCGCCTTTATTGCCTTCCCTTCCTCAGCTTCCTGGGGTCTTTCTGTTGGTTGCATGAAACGCCTACCTCAAACTTTGCGAAACGACAAATGAGCAAGGCCACAAGAAAAAAAAGCGAGGAATGCAAAGTAAACATAATTCGAAGGTGTATGCTTCAATTTTACAGAATAAATTAATATGGTGGGAAATACAATCATTACTTGTTGTGGGCCATCGGAAACTATTTGGAACACAAACGCAAGTCCAATGGTTATGGTTATCTTCAATGCTGAGCAATTACTCGGCGACGGAGACAAGCATCACACAATACAACCTCGAGCGAGATTATATCGGGGTGGGGCCGGGGCTTCTGCGGGGTGATCACCCCCCCCCCGTCCCCCTACCCCTACACCAGTGCCAACGGTATGAAGCCTACCCTTTGCCTCTGATGGGGGTGGGATGGGGGGGATTTGTCAAAGTGTAGGTCCCCCCCGTCCCGTGATCCATCACGAACTATATTGTCCTCTTTCGCCCTGATACCTCTCATCTCTTCCTCACAGGCGAGCCCCGCCCCTCACGAGTGTGCCTTCCAACTGCCCACCAGATCGGCAGCTGGCGCTGGTTTGACAAGGAGAAGGGGAAGCTCCATGCGAACTGGGTAGAGTCCTATTTGTTGCCGTCGGTTGTGGGGAAAAGCCTTTGTTGATCTCACCATTCATCAGATTTTGTTGTTCTTTCCCTTTTCAAGTCAAATTTTGAAGCTCTTTTCATCAACCTCATACAGGAAGCCTGCCCACCTCGCGGTTGCTGTCCACCACTGCCACTGCGCTCCTTGCCTTACTCAGCAATATCATGCGTTATACCTGGCTGAGCATCGTCGTGTGCTGGTGTGTGCTAATTTCTCAGGTAGATGGTTTCCAAACAACTGAGCAGATTCCTGACGGACCATATTGCGGAGAGTACTCTCATGGAATTATAAAAGGCCGTATGATGATGAAGAGCAACGTTAGCCTTTTTGACATGGATATTGTGGCGTTTGGATCGGCCACTACTTGTGTGGATGAACCGTATGTGTACTATCCTGAGACACACCGAGCGGAAGTGGTCAATGCTCAGGACTCAAATGACTGCGTTGGTGAGGTTCTAGAGGATAACCATCTATCTCTTGAAGTGACGTACAACCCGGCAAAAGATATTATTATTTTGGATTTCGGCATGGCCAAGATCAACTGCAAGAAGTGCAAGTAGCATGGCCATGCCATACTGATATACCCTGCTACCCTTCATGTTCTTATATCTTCACGCTTCTGGTTGTACGATACACGTCATGTTTGAGGAAAACTCACAGTTGTTGTGACTGAATGGAGAGCCAATGATGCTTGATTGTTTTCTGTGGTCATCACCAGAATTCCTTTGCCAATTTCTTGCTGCTTGATAGATCTCCCCATGACTTCTTTGGACGGAGGATCATTGCGAAGCGATGAACATTCTCAACTCTCTTCGATGGGTACACACAGATGCCCTAGCTGCAAAAATAACCCAGGGTCGATCGGAGAAGTTGGCAATTGCCCAACAAAGGCATCTTCTATCTCGTCTTAACGCTATGATCGATGGGTGTTTCACAAGAGGCGAAAAGTTCTTTCACTCATCCACAAGTTGGGATACTCGGAGTACCTTCCGCCTTAAGACTAGCGAAAGAAAAGCCATATTCACTTCAGCGGTGGAGATCCCTCTCCATAAAAAATGTAGTTTTCTCTTGCCCGCCTGTCAAGGCAAATCTCGTCCTCACGCTGAGCAGCGTGCCGTTGCGCAAACGGTGTCCTTGCTCACATCAAGATCATCATTACATGATATGTTTGCCTCTATCAGCAAAGGTAAGTTCACTAATTTTGTTGATTTACTAAGTGATGCAGACTGCTACGCAAGTATCAATATCTCGGAAATTGAAGCGTCTGACAATAGTCGGAAGACAGGAAACCAATGGATGAGCCCATCTGAAACAACTTCGTTTGTGGTGACAGTCACTTCGTCGTCAATATCATCAATTGATGGTGTTGGTGTTGGCATTGACACTCGACCTACTGAAGAAGATGAGAATGAGAGCGTTCTTGCGAGAGCTACATCTCAAGATATCTACGGAGCTTTACGCTCTGCTCTGGATGACGCTATTAGGTCTCTGCACCTCATTATGGAAAAGGAAGGAATAGAACTAGCGAATGAGCTACAACTAATTACTCTTCCTCGAAACCACGAATGCCGAGCAGGAGGCTCGGACTCTATTCTAAGATCGTATCTGTGTGAGAGCCTTTCGTTCTTCGACGCAGCTGGTATTACAACAATCAATAGTGCAGTATATCTCACCGCTAGCGAAGATGTTCGCGCCTCCTCAATTGTTCAGCGGCTCCAGAGATTGTCTCCAAGCACCTTGGCTCGGTCAACATGCATCTGCTCGCCGTGGCCGACGGCAGTACCAGAATTTTCAGTGGAACGGTGCCTTTATTCGCTCAATTTGTTATTACAAAGTGTATGCTCCCCTTCTAACTCAGAAGCGGTGGCTTCTTTTCATTTTGGTGCCGGCAAACAGCTTTCGTCGTGCTCACCAGTGACGCTGACTTACTGTGGTGCGGATGACAACGCGGGTACAGTATCAAGTATTGCTGCCAGTGTAAATCAAAAGATTAGAACGCCCCAATATTGGAGACAATTTTGTCCTCTTCCAAGTCAGATGGAAATTGGCGAACAGCTTTATTTTCAATCGTCCCACCCTTTTCAACAGATGTTCAACTACCTTGCTGCAGCTTGGCTTTGTGTTGACCGAGTACTAATCTCCAGTCCCCACGAATCCACAGCTGCGATTCATAGCGGTCCGCTGTATGCAGTTTCGTGGGCCGCAACTCTCTCCCCAGACAAATTCATTGTGAATGGGAATGGTATTCCCACGTGCAATTTTTTCGCCCGATCCATCATAGCAGCAGATGCCTGCGTCACAAGTTCGGTGCTTCCAAACGCTGTTCTGCTCTCGTGGTGGAGTAGATCACTTTTAGGGTGTCGTTCCAATGCAAGTGTGAACATGCAGTTGCCATTGCCAGCCGCCACACAGAGGGCAATTGGGTCAGCAAGTTCCTACATTCATTACTTATCACTCAAAAAGGAGTGTCAAACTGTTCCCGATATTATTGTGATGGTTCAGCAGATGAGGGAAAGACTTGGTATGTCTGAGGATAGCTTTCCTTCGATTAAGTTTTCTCAACGTGCTTACCACAGCCCACAGCTGCAGACTCTTCGACTACAAGGTGGTGAGTTTGGGGATGTAGACGTTTTCACTGAAGTGGTTGCTCAGTGGGGTCCGTTGGGACCATTTGTTGCCGTAAGTAACCCTGTGAAGCGCCACTGCGGAGGAAACAACACCAAGGTATCTACGAATCCGATAGAGGGAAACGGGAATACTCGTGGGCCCCTGCAGCTGCTTGTGAACGTACTCTGTCGGCTCTATCGAGAAGTATTTCCCTTATCGAATTATCCGCTCATTAGTGTTCGCCACTTTGCAACAAGGAAGGGCCTGGATTTTTTGCTTTTCTCGTGGTTTGACTCACCACCTCAAGTGAGGACATTTGAAATAACAGCAACAACGCCATCAACGCAAACCAGGATAAAGTTCATACGAGCAATGCTGTTCTACGACATTCTTGGCCAGAGAGTCTTGTTTGGTGAGACACACCACTTCAATTCGAAAGAAGCAATCTGCCATCTTGAGGTTTTGGCTGTCTCATTAAACTTTCCTACATCGGACCCGCAAAGCAGTGAGAGTATCGGCAAGGAGGTCCACCCTAAGGTCCTAAGTCCAGTCTTTCGTGCGAAGCACCAACAACATGTTTTTGAGACGCACGAGGCCCACTTCAGACAGTTCATTTATCGATGCTGCCATTCCGCTGTCGCTCCACCGGCTACAGTGCCCGCCGACGCGTTGAAGAGCTTCCTTACCATGGTGGCCCATCACCGCTGTCCACTAGGTGCCATGCTGTCTTTGATTGAAGAAATATATGAAGGAGTAGTTCAGCTCTCAGTTCATCCAAAGGAGATAGATCCTCTAACAAGGTCACATGGCTATTTGTGGGAAGATTGGGCAGTGGGGAAGCGACTACCCCCGCTATGTGGAGCTGTTACGCTGTCCCTATTTCGTGATTCAAAAGAGCGCTCAATGAATCAACGTGAGGCGGAACGGACATTGACTGCTGAATATGGAGTTAAGCCTGGCTCTTCTCTTTTTTCAGCCTTTCAAGACATTGGTCGGAGGCTATTGGAGGAACTGTTAACTGAGCCCTTGTGTCACAATATTGCTGGCAGCAGCTGCAGGAGGCGTATTATTGAGCTTTGTGAAGACGCAACCTCGCCGATTTTACTTCGAAATGGGTTTCCCTTGTTTTCAGCGAAGGACTATCATCCGCCTCATCTACTGGGGATGGTTCTTCAAGGTGTTGCAGGCAGATACAATTGCCGCTATGAGCACGTACCCGTGGGGCTTAATGTCATCCCAGCATCCCAAGATCATTTTCATCAGGAAGGTTCCGTACCAACAACATTCTACTGCTCTCCCTGTGAAAACTCCGAAGATTCATTATCTTCCACTGCTCTGGTGATGTGCCTTGTGGAGCTGCCCACACTGTGTGGTCGCGATAACTCAGCGGGTCCATCAACGCCTGAGAACATAGCAGGGTTTCCTATCGGCATTGGCTTTGGATCTACAATAAAGTCTGCATGGGCGAGTGCCGCGTGGAATGCTCTTCGCAACAACTTTCCTGACGTTGTTGCTCAGTTGGATCTATTTCGACATGTGAGCGAAACACTACGAGGCCCTGCATTGCTTTCTGTGCCTCAAATGGCCAACGGCCTTCGGTGGATTTGGCACCCTTCGTTGGAGAAGTCGGAGTGCATTGTTGTCTCTGGTGAGAAACGTGATAACCGAGGAGAAACAGGAGTTGCTCGCGGAGTGGGACAATCCGCTCAGCAGGCGTATCAGCGTGGAGCTGAGAATTTCATCAAACGTACTCGTGACTCCGCCGCTGAAAACAAACTTAAGTTTTCCTCGTGGCGCGTAGAAACCAATTTCACCAAGAGCATTTGGCACGCATACTGCGGTTTTCTCGGAGCACTACTGGGAAGACGAGTTCAGTTAGCTTCCGTACGATGTTCCGAGTCAAGCAATATAGGTTTGGTTTTGTATTGCCGCCATAGTTGCAGCAATGCGCAGTCAGAGGCGACAAGAAGTTGTACATCTCAGATTCTCTGTTCACTGAAGCTCAGCCATGTGTCTCCTTACTGCCCACTATTTGACAGTGGCGCATGCACCGGTGGAAGCTGCATCAGAGAAGCGCAAAGCGCAGCGTCCATGGCATCGCAATCTGTTGCTCAGAAGTCCATCAGACTTCTTCTAGGCCTTACACATGCGCTAAGAGACGAATCTATGAGAGTGGCTTTGACTGCCCAACACTCGTCAATCCTCTCGGAAGGCGCGTTGAAACACGAACTAAACGTTCTGTTGTCATCACTAAGACAACGAATGCAGCAGCACGCTATTGGGTGCCATCACCTGTCTAATCTACGAAAAGCTGAGCTGCTCCTAGAGATGTGGACAGGATGCCAAGCACGCACGTCCGTTCGGTGTGTGTCGGTGCAGTGGAGAGCGGAAGCGTTAGTGTGGCTGCCAAAATCATCCATGTCAATAAGCGGCGGTAATGATTTCAGACCTCAGGTGCTGCTGCAGTGCATCGGAGACAGCCGTCACGAAGCGGTCAGTGAACTGCTGGCATCAATCATTGCGGCGATTGGATTGTGAGTCACTCCCCCTTTCCCCTCTCTCCAGCAGTTACTGATTGGTTCGTGGGGTTCGATTGCCCATTGCGAAGCGCCCGCTATTCACATGATGCATCTATTCCCCCTTTTCCCACATTGCATCTCTTCGGCAGGGCTATGCAGGGTCATCATGTGCGTGGTGGTGGGGTGTCCCGTTTCAGCGTTCTCTTTTCCAAGCCCAATGGCACAGCGAAGGAACGCCGCCGGATGGAAGGAAATCTGAGTGTGGGATTTGATGTGGCTTCCTTGTTCGACACTCTTGTTGATCGTGTGGCCCATTCCTGGAGAGGCACAGCGATTCTACCGAATCTCGTATATCGCCAAATGTCAGCTGCACGTCGTGGTGCAGATTGGAAGGCTGGGACAGAGCTTCACTTTGGTCCTTTTGCCGTGGAGATCATCGAGGTCATGGATCTCCACCTGATTCCGTATGATGAACTCCTTCCCGATGACCAGGGTCAGTGCTCCATCACTGCCCCACGTTCCAAGTTGAGTCTTTCGCTGGAAGCAGCAGTTTCATGGAAGCGATCCCGGACCGAGAGCCAAGTCGAAATTGATGAGAGAACTTTGACAAATTTGAATGGCAATGGCGCTCCATCCTTCACAGACCAACGATCGTGTTGCCCCAGCTCTATTCAGGCTGACCTGGAGTTGGTGTGGCGTGGGTGATCACCTGCCGCTTCGGTCAGCTTCACGTCCCTGCTACAGATTCACAACGAACCCAATAGCCTTCATTTGCGTATATCCCGTGTATTTCATGGCCGCAGCGTTGCACGTTCCTGTGATTCTCACTGTACCTAACCCCCCTTCTCCACTTTCCTTTCACTCAGCCACATAGTGACCACAATAGAGCAGCAGTATAGACTATCGTCCCCTTCTCCAACTCACTCCTTCTACAACTACATTTGCCATTCTGTTCTGTTTCTGTGGTGGCTGAGCGCGCCTCTTTCTTTCAGAAAAGATGAACCCGTCAGGAAGAACTGCTCAGCGGGGCACAGATGTTCGCAATGGCACCCGTGGCGGGAGGCCTGCCTACTCCGGCAGCGATGCGCCACGTGTGGTGTCTGTCAACGGGGTGGCTCAGGGAACGGTGCCCCCTCAAGCGGCTGCTCCGATGATGGGTGCGTACTCCTCAGCTCAACAATCAAATGGCGTGCCACACCTCAGAGATGCTGAGCGTATCGAAAGCGGTCTTAGACAAGTTATTCGAGAGGCGCGCCTGATTCAACACGCACCATTGTCAGCCTTGCGATCCCTGCCGGGATCCAACACGGTGGGCTTGGGAATGGATGGCCCCTGGATCCTTCAGCAGATCGTTGCGGCAATCCAGGATCAGGACCCACTGGCGGTGTTCACTGCTGTAACGCCCATAGAGCTCTACAACGTGACCGGCTGCATGTGTAGCGACCTTTCCAAGGTCTCAGAGCAACTGGAGCTCGGTGGACGAGAGCTTCGACCAGTCTTTTGTTTTGACGGCATCCCGCTTAGTACACGATTAGAGGTGTCCAGTGGACCGAACCCCACTCCACCCAATGAGGTTGCTACGTGCCGCGCGAGTGATGGTAACTATTCTGCCAAGCATGTCGGCATTGAGAGTCGGATGCACGCATCAAAACGTTTCCGCATCCTCAGTGACGTCAAGGCGTTTCTCTTCCGGTACCTTCGATCGATGTACTCTCACGTGTTCGTTGGTCCCTACTCCTGCTGGGCACAGCTGGCATATTTCATGCTATCCAATAGTATTACTGGATGCCAATACATCTCTGAGATGTATGGAAGCCTGGAGATGCTAGCTTTCCCGGGAGTAGATCGTGTGATCACACGGATTGACGCGGTGAACCAGGTGTTTGACTTTGTGGATCGTAGCTCAGTCCTGCAAGCTATTCAGCACCGTCTTGGTTCCAACGAGAGTGTCTGGACCGATCGCGATCTTTCCTCGTGGATCATTCTGGATTCTCTGGAGCCCTCGCTACGCCTCCGCTTTTTGCCCCCGAACGTGGATACTCTTTTATTCACCATGACCAGAGAAGTGGAGGGCATTATGACCCCTGAGCTTACCCGCGGATCAGCTGTGAGCGCCCTGTTCACGGAACACCAGGCCCAGCGCATGCAAGCCAACCTAGCCGTACTCGACTCTCCGGTTTTCACCAGCTGCGCCAGTTGTGTGCCCCTGTTCCGACTCTTGAAGTTGCCACCCTTTTCCAATCTCAGCACAGTTTCGGCATACGGCGCTCGCCTGCCTCCTCGGCTCTACGTGTGTATGTTTGCTGGGTTGCTGAACCCAGTCTGTGCAGCGGCGGTCGCGCAGGGTATTCTAGTGGATCGATGGCCCTTGGTGGACTCAGTGGATTATCGCCGCCAGCTGCTGCATATTCTGACTCTTCGTGTGCAGAACGTCTTTCAGCTCCTTCACTCTGCCGAGCAGCTGCCCACACCATCTTACCTCTACCAGGAGTTTGCTAGGCCCTCAACTCGAAGTGGTACAGCCTCGTCACCAGACGAACCCGCACCTCAGTCGTGTAAGTGGATCAACTTCCGTCAGCCCCCTGTGCTTCCCTTGGTGGACTGGATGAGCACGCTGGTGCACGGTTCTGCATCCCTCAACTCACAGCCGCAGATCTTCTTCTCCGATGTTCTCAAGCAGGCATTCCTACGTCCGACAAGCAGCCCACCTCCACGCGCCGAGTACACGACCATTCAGGAGGTGTGCGGTGCGGCCCTTCTGCATGCACTCGATGCACTGGGCTATTTTGAGCACTATGCCCATGGGTCAACTGAAGAACACCTTCCGACGCCATGCAGCCGTGCCTTAGAGGAGGAGACCTGTAATACCCTGAGCGAGTACACGGTGCAACTGATTGAGCTGCTTCGCACTTCAACTCTGCACGACAACCCCATCACCACCTCCCCCACTGCCGAGCCCCCAGCCTACCCACGCGGACTCCGTTTTGCCAGCCGAGTCATGAGCTTGGTTCCTTTAAACGTCTACGGCGTGTGGAGTGGCCCCTTCGACGTGGAGGTGGCTGCCTTTGGTGAGATGTCACGGATGATGAGCACCACACTACGTCAGCTTATTGAAAACATCACCTCTAACCTGTTCAGCACAGGCAGGACCACTGTCCGACTGGATCAGTTGAGCGAACTGACACCTAAACTACCTTTTCACTACCCAACCGAGTTTCACACAGGAAATGTTATTGTGTTCATCCTAAACAACCCGATGTTGACCATGTCGGATATCAAGTGCGTGTTTGCTGAGTGTGCGTGCCTGGAGGAGGACTTGGCCTCAGTTTTTGGGTTCTGGTTTCACGCGCACAGCGCCATGAAGCACCTCGTCAAGGAGGCGAACATTGATGAGCGGGTGCTACAAGACGCCAATCACCTCGTCGTTGCAGCTGCCCGACGACTTCAGTTGTGCCAGGGATTCTTGTAAGGCACCTGAAGCTATTGAGGGTGTGCGGATGCGGTGGCTCCCATATCTGCTTGAGCACCGTTTGCGCGTCATCCTTCTCGCTTTTTTTTTTTGCTGTTTCTCCACACAGTTTTTTTCTCTGCTCGTCCGGCTTGCGGCCGCGGCATCACGAGCAGTATAGAGTGCCTTTCTGTTTCCACCTCTAATTCCCCGCCTTCCCACTCTCTCTTCCCACATGGAGTGGCTCCTTCACGCGACTGCGCGAGCTCCCGCACTCATACACTACAGTGGTCTGCCAGCAAACGTGGAGGACAGGGAATATCAGAACCTCTTTTTCCATCATTTTCGTTCATTTTGATTTGTTCCATGTCGTTCTTTTTTTTTTGATTTTTGTTTGTTTTCAGTCATTGCTGTGGTGGTACTTTGGCCAATAACTCATTTCTTTATTTAACGAAACAGATATCTTTTTTTTTTCACCAGTGCTTGCTTGTGGATGAGGTGCAGACAAACACGTTGGAAAAGGAGTCGATGAGCGACGCGTGCTCGAGATGAGAGACAAGATCACGCGGTAGATTCCCCCCTCTCTCTCACACACACACAAAAAAAAAAGCACACCGAACTTGAACTTGGAACGAAAACAATTGTAGACGCCACAGCTATGCTATCTTATCGATGGTTACAGAGGAAGCCCTTTGACTTCTCACCACAGCACCCATGTTTGATAAGGGTATAGATGTTGTTGGTAAGCGTGGGAAGGCTGGGGTGCTGCTACAGCACTCTCTTTTTTTCTTCCCCTCTTCGAAGATCAGAGAAACACTACAGACCTACGATAGTAGAAGAAGCGGAAGCAGCAGTTTGAGGGGATTTTGCGCGCCGCTCACCGCCACAACCTGATAGGTACGCGCAGTGCTTGCGTCGGCATGCCACTCACTGTGGTGCGGTTTCTTCCTTTCTTTTCTTTCTTTTTATTGTCATGGTGATCAGCACCCTCGCTGTGCACCAACGGAGCCAGATCCCTCTCACGAACCTCTCCCTTCCCCCAAAATTTAGGTGTAACATCCATTTTGTACTGTTGCGGTCGGGATGTGCGGCCTCCCCCTTCTTGTCGAGCGGATAGCTCTATCCCTCACCACTCTGTTCTTGCTACCTTCTCCCACCATGCCCTTTGCCTTCTCAATTTTTTCTTCTTTGTTGTTTTTGTGGTGGTTGGATGTGTGCCGTCGGCTCGCTCCAGTGCGACATCTTAGCACATTATTCTGGCACGACAGGTTTCGCCGTTGCAGACCCTGCGTTCCCCTTTCTTCCCTCCCCCAACCCCCTTCTGAACGGGTCCCCGGGCAAGCGGATTTTGCTGCTGCGGAGGTCTCGTCAGGTGTAGGCTGTGGGTGAGGATGAGGAAGCCCTGTACTAGTACTACAACAACACAAGAGAACATTAACAGTTAGTTTTCTCTTTTCTCTCAATACACGCATCTTTTGAATCTTCCACGCACACGTCGAGTGAGTGTTAAGGGCCCAGGTGCAGATACAGAGGAGGAGGAAGGTCTACAGCACTTGTCTCTGACCCCCCCCCCCCAAAAAAAAAAAAAAAAAAAAGGTTGGTCTTATTGGACGTCATGAACCCATACTTCTTCTCACAACGGCGACGCCTTCGCGCGGACAAACCAGAACCACATAGAATTAGATCAGGCCTGCCCTTGCGCTCGGTCGGCACCAATGGCGATAGCCGACGTGGAACATCTGACGGCAGCAGCGCTGGCCCAGGGTCGTCATCCGGTGCTGCAGTAGGGGATGATGGCGTGCGAGATCTTCGCTCTATACCTCCATCATCAGAGCACACCGCTGTCGTCACCCCACGCGCGGCTGCCTTTGTCGTGTACTCCCCACAAGGCCCACGACCTCTCCAAGGCTTGGACATTGCCGAGCCTTCGCTTGGCCGCATCCCCAACTCAGGACGATCATCCCCTGCAGAGGGCTCCGTGTCCGGTGTTCGAAGCGTATACGACCAAGCAACACGCTCACAGCTCCTCTTCATTCCCCCTGGGGCAGTTGTTTCCTTCCTTCAATCGAAGGACGGGGCACCGAGCATGCCCACCGCTCATACGCGGCGACCGCGGAGCGCTGGCCCACCGACCGTCATCCGCGACTCTCTCCCACTCTCCGCACCACAGCGTGTGATCGCTGTGCAGCTCTTTATTGAGCCCCCTGTTGGCATGTCTGCCGCCTCATCCGGGGGCATCTCTCTCTCTGGTCTTCACATGGACCTGGTGATCCAAGACCGACGAGGACGTCATCGACTCCTCTTCTCCAGCAACCTTGAGGCCCTCTACACCTCCACCCTGCACACCAAGGTACCCCTCCGCTGTATTCGCGAGGCACAGTGGACCAACGTCTACCTCGACGTCCTGTCGCTGCACCGCAGCCTCATTTCGGGTGGCGGACCCAACTCGGCCGGAGGTGGGGGAGGAGGAGGCTATCGACTGCGCCAGCTCAGCATCAGTGGTGGCACAGGCATCTACGTACGCCGCATCATTGCTCTTCACACGCTCCCACTCGTCGGGCCAACCTCGCAGAGGCTGTCCGACGCTGGTGGCGGAGACTTTGACCACGCCTACAGCGGTGAGATTGATGGAGATCGGTGTGAGTGGGTGCCCGATCCGTTCAGGCTACCCCCTGATGCCGCTCAGTCGCTGCACATCTTTATTCGAACAGGCAAAGAGCGGGTGCTCTACGTCACTCCAGGAGGGAGTCGGCATGGCAGAGGCCGAGGTAGAAACAGCGTGGAGAGTAGGGAACTACAGCGCCGTCGATCGGTTGCGGATGATGAGGAGGAAGATGTTGTGGTGGAGAGGGATGACGCTGTTCCCACTCGAGCGACCTCCTCCGGCACCGCGCCCGGGACGTCGGCAGGTGCCCCACCACGACGATCCTTCAACACCGAAGATTATCTCCACGCCTCATCCCGTCGAACCAGTACCGCTGGGGGAGGGGTGGGAAGAGAGAGCACGAACGGCCCTCCACCTCCGTTGGTCTCGCAGACCATGGTGGTGAATGCAAGCCACGAAGGTGGTCCATCGGAGTTCGATGATGTGCGCAACGCCATGACCACGACGAGTGCCTTCGACGTGAGCAGCACGAGCTCCATCTACAGTCATCTCACCATGGATGATGTTGATGATGATGGCGATAATAGTGCGGTGGAGGAGGAGGAGCCAGCCTGGGTTCAGGTCGTGCAGCGCATCTCTGGAGATCGGTCCAAAGCCATAGCAGCGTTCCGCTCGTCCTCTACGGGCTCACGCCCTCCCACGCACGAATCGGTTGCCTGCATGACGGCCAAGGAGCCAGAGCCACGTGGTGCCACAAAGACGGGTCTAAAGGAGCAAGCTCCACCATCGGACCGGGGCCTCGATCGCACCACTCACCTTGCTGAACCTGCACGTCGGCCAAAGTCTGGCCAACGGCAGCCACATACACCCGATGCGGTGGTCTCTACTCCTCCTCGCCCGGGCTCACGAACATCGTTGCTGCGGCTGACGCCGATGCACTCCGCCGCGAAGCTCCAGTCGGACCTCCGCCCGGTGATCCCACTGAGTCTTGGAGGTACCCCGCTAGGCCGTACGCGTCCGGTAGGGGAGAGCCCATCGTCTGCTGCCCCAACTCCCGCAGTGGCAGCGGCAGCATTGCCATCTAGCAATCGAGCAGATGATGTCCGGCCCTCTTCGGCGGCACAGCCATCATCACAGCAGCCAGAGCTGCCGAGGCCGATCCAGGATGACAATGGCATTGACGAAGAGGATGATCCTTTGGATTGCACCATCAGCACACTCCATTCCGAGGATGAGATGGACTGGATCGATGGACGTGGCCGCGTGCCAGCCACTCATGCGTCTTCATCTGCACACGATGATGATCAATCCCAGAATATCGGAGAGAATGCTGGCTACATGCAGTCATCGCCCATCTACGCCGATCCTGCCTTGCGCGGGGATGATGCACAGGTCGATGCGATGGTGAGTTTGATGGCCCAACGTGTCCGAAAGATTCAGGAGGTGCTGCGGCGAGGAGATGGCGTGGCCAATCGGCCTCCCGACGATGAGCTCGACGAGCTCCGCCACACACTACTACAGAAGCCATCCAGCAAAGATGGGCGAGACAAGTACGTTCAAACGGAGGTGGTGCACGCGCCACTTCTCACCGCCGGTACACCTCCCCTGGCTGCTACCCGGCCCATCTTACCCACCCAGCTTACTTGGCCAAGCCATCCATTTCCTCCACACCCAACCCCATCATCATCGGCGGCCCACACGTCATGGCCCATGCAGGCAGCGGCACCACCAGCAACTACAGCCCCCGCCGACATTCCTCTTCCGCCTGCAGAACTCCTTCCACGGGCCGTCGAGGCCATCCCACCACGTGGCCGTCTTGGGGCTTCCCCTTCGGTGCATTCCGTCGCCCCACAGGTCTCTGCACGCTCACCGCCTCACCTTCATCATGGACCGCCGCGCGCACGATCTCCGCCACCCGCTGCAGCTGAAGTGCTGGAGAGCTGGCGCCGCAGCGAGGACGACTGGAGGACTATGGACTCCACCCCGGCATCGTCGCGGCGGGAGCAAGTGCAGCTCCTCACTCCCCACTCTTCCTCAGCCCACAACCACCACGTCGTCCGTGACGAGCAGGAGATGACGACGAATGAACGTCTCTGCCTCGACTCCACAGAACACTTCGAGGCCGCCCTTCAAGGACTTGGCCGACCGCACGCAGCAGAGGCGGTGGTAGGGAGGAGCTCACCACGTCAGGCCGCCCCACGTTTCCGCGAGCAGCACTTCCTCGCCACCCCCGCCTCCGAGGCGGCTGGCCCTCGACATGGCGGGATCTTTGCTGCCCTTCGTGAAGCACATACGGCGTTGGGGAGCCCCACCCCAACCACCTGCCAAGTCTCCGCCCGCATCATTTCCGCCGCTGTGGGTGATGCTGTGGGGATTGCCTCCCCCGCCGATGCCATGGCACAGAGTACGCAGACGAGCTGGACCTTCGAGTCCGCCTCGTTGGTGGGGGAGTCAACCTCCACCCGCCGGAGTGTCTTCCAGCCCAGGGTTCCTGACCTACGGGCGCAGGACGGGCACACCACACCACGTAGCTCATCTCACCCACTGGGCCCAAGCTCTGCCCGTGCGGAGAGCGATCACGTCAACGTGTACACCACTCCCCTGGCGGCGTCACCGAATCCCTTCTCGGGCCGTGGTGGGGGTGGTGCAGCTGATGCGCATGAAGCGATGGTGGCCACCAAGCCCTCGATGATCTATCGCAACAACGGAATCCTCTCCATCTCACCACGGTATCCGGAGGCACCCCTACCCCCACCCATCATGTCTGGTCGGCGTAGCAACGATGAAGACCGCCAACAACATCGGCAGCTGAGCGATGCCAGAAAGAAGCAGGATATCTCGTCGCAGTCACCAGGGTACTCAGCACGCGAAGCACCTGCAGCAGCAGCACAACACGATGCTCCACATGCCGCTCATTTTTCTGTGATTCCTGCTTCTCAGATGCCCCACTTCTCTGCCATGAGCGCAGATCGCTATAGCACCACATCGGATGGCGGGCTGCAGTCACTCAGTGCGCGTAGTGGCGGACGTGGGGTGACGAAAGAGCAGGAGCAGCAGCGGCCACCTCCTCCTTCCAACAGTGGAGGTGCTCGGTCGATGGTCTATGATCCGGTGCTGGAGTGTTACCTGGACGTTGAGGGAAATATCTTCGTTGACCACTCCGCGTAGAGCTCCCGCCGACTCATTCATCATCATATTTTTTTTCGCCATGTGCCACTGATCAAGAAGCTCTTGGTGAGCTTCGACGTCCATTGCGTGGATGTTGCTGTGCTAGATCGCCCATCACTTGGAGACCTTCTCATTGCTCTTTTGTTTGTTTGCTTGGTCATTAGCGTACAGAGTTTTGGTGAGGCGAGATCACAGTCGCCCACGACAGCTTCATCAGCAGTTAGACCGCACCACCAACTTGGGCGGGTTGTTGGCAGAAGAGAGGCATCGTGTCAGCCCGCTAATTTGGCCCGTTTCGAGCACCTTCCATCAACACACGCCACAGCAGCATCTGGATGGATCTTCACGACACACCAAGCTTGACAGACCTCACCGCTGGATGGCCTGTTCCCGCAGCAGTCCTCGCACAGTGCCTTCGTCTGGGTGCTGCCACCAGCGTTGAGGTGGAGGTCGAGACGAAGCAGGGCTACGTCTATACAGGGCGAGTGACGGAGCTCGACCAGAACTACAACCTCCACCTAGTGGATGCTGTGGTGCGCCGAGCTCGTATCTGTGACATTGAGCGGCAACTTCGACGAGAACGGGAGAAGGAGCTACTCGGTCTTGGCAGGACATTCACGATGCTTGGCTCCACCTCCACCGAGGATGGGCTGCCCACCTTCATGAAGGAGCGGCCCGACTCCGCCGCACGCCCACGCTTTGTCGGTGCGGTGGTGATTCGTAGCAGCAACCTCCTCCTCATTGACTTTAGCGCATCGATGAAGCCGTCGTCGGGAGGTGATGTGGCGCCCGAGACGAAGCGCGGTACCACAAGTGGGGCCAAACGGAAGAGGGAGGAACTCACGATGGACCCCACCAATTTAAGGGCCTCCTTTGAGAGCATGGCAACGGCTGTGCGGCGGTCGATGGCGGCGAAGCGACAGAAGGATCGGTCTGAACGCCGTAAGCGAGTTGGGGCTGCGGCGACGAAGACGAAGACGGAGACGAAGCCGTAGTGTGGTGGTAGCGACGGCGCTCCAGCCTCCACCGGTCTCTGCTAAGGCACACGCCAACAGGGCTAATGTGGTGGTGACGTGATTGCTGTGTTCGTGGTTATGCATCATACCACACGCGTAGTGACCTCAACAACATCAACATCCAGTTGTGCATTGACGTTATTTTTTTTTTTTTTGCTCTCCTCTTCCATCCTCTTTGTTGTGTGGGATTAGTCTTGGCTGGGCTCTGCTCGTACGCTCGGAGCACTGGCCGTCACAGCAGGAAGTGAGGGGTATCCGCCCCCACCCACTTACCACACCGTGGACACTGAGTGCGAGTCTCCACTTTGGTTCTGCTGACTCAGGAACCAACGCTTCTCGCACGCTAACCTTACGCCGAGACTCACACGTTGTTCTCAACACATAGATTGTGTGGCCGTTGAGAAGGGGGATGTCTGCCCAGCCACCTGCCTCTCCATGTTCTTCTGCTCCGGTTGTGGCCCTCCTTCAAGCCACCCATGACCTCCTTCGCTGCCCCATTTGCTTCGATACACTCGTCGATGCCATTAGCTTCCCCTGCAGCCACGTGGCATGTCGCGCATGTGCCGAGAAGTGTGTGGAGGCACGGCGGCACTGCCCCCTCTGCAACGCCCGCGTGACAAGTCATCGCCAATTCATTCCCATGGCCAACATACGCAGTTTGGTGGAGCTCATCAACGAGCTGGTCGATGAAGTGGCGCTGCGCCACCCACCACCCCCACAACCTTGTGCAGATGCTACAAGGAAAGCTCCGTCAACACCGCCACCACCACCACCACCACCACCACCTCGTCCTCCTCTGCAAGTGGTGGAGATGGCGGGCACGCAGCGACTGGCCTCTCCATCTCCAGCCCCGGCAGAACCTCCCGCAGCTCATAAGGGGAGTGAGGAAGGGGTGGGCAGACGGTTGCTGCGTCGTGACAGCTCTTCCATCACGCCCACACTCCCCGCAGTGGAAGATTTTTCTCGAGATGCGAGTGACAGAAGTAGTTCATCGGCTGCTGCTTCCACTGCTGCGGTGCTGCTTCGGTGCCGAGTGACGGCAAGCCCATACGCCAATCAGCAACGTTCCGGCTGCTGCCTGTTGTGCGGTCTCAACATCACCGATCGCTCATCCATTCGGCAGTACCTCACCGCCTTGTTGGCGTCGCCCGCCGCCCAAAGCGACCGCCAAGAGCTTCTCTCGCTCACCGAGGACAGTCTCACCGAGATGCTTGGCCCTCTTTGGCAACTTCACTGCACCTTCACAGCGAAACAGCGTCGAGGTGGTCGAGGTGGCGCGTCGAGTACATCCATGACAGTTCATCAGCACTGCTTGGAGTGGGTGGACGTGTTTCCTTCTTGCGCGGTGAAGAAGATGCGCGCTACCACCGATGACGGTGCCGTTGAGCGTGGAAGAGGTGTCGGAGCTTCTGTTCGTGGGCGAGGAAGTGGCATGGGATCGCAGCGCCGGCGAGATGCGCCACTGGAGCTACACACCACACTCACCATTGGTGGGGAGGAGGTGCCCCCATGCTGCTCTCCGCCACAGCTCCTCGCCATGGCAGGGCTTCTTAGCCTGGATGATGAGACCTTTGAGCGGTTGACGGAAGGGGCAGCAGCCGTACATCTGCGCGACGAGTTGGAGCAGCAGCAGCAGCGTACCTGCTACGTCTGCGAGCAGTCAGGCCTTCGAGTGGGACTACGTGGGTGTGCGTCCGTTACCCATGGGCGTGGTCTGTGCCCCAACTTCGTGCATTTGCCCTGTGCCGTCCTTGCCGGGGCCAACACCTGCGTGGTCTTTGGCCTCGATGATGTGTGCGAGGCGTCAACGGTCGAGGTGTGGTGCGGAACCTGTTGGGCATCTGAACAAGCGCGGCAGAAGCGCTGAGGAGGCCAAACAACAACCCTGGTCGAGTGCAGATGATGTGACGTTGTTCCCCAAGTTGTGCCACGCCATGCATTCATATCATGTACTCTTTCGTAAACTTCCTGCCATTGTTTTCTATGCTAGAAGAGCTCCACTGTCGTGCTCCACACAAACACACATACCCAAATTAGAGTGACTGATACGCACTGACTCCGCGCCATCGTCACAAAGAACACACACACCCACACGCACACACGTACGAGTAAGAAACTCCCCAACAATGTCCTACAACCCCGAAGATGCTACGGGCATGCCCCAGGCACCTCACATGGGACCGGGCTCCGCCACGGGTGACCAGACGAGCGTCGTCTCCGGCGGAAAGTTAGGCGGAAAGGGCGGCAAAGGCGGAAAGGGCAAGGGCAAGCGTGGAGGAAAGACGGGAGGCAAGGCTGGCAAGCGTGACAAGATGTCCCGCGCTGCGCGTGCGGAGCTGAACTTCCCCGTGGGCCGTATTCACTCCCGCCTCAAGGACAACCTCCTGCGCAAGCAGCGCTGTGGCGCGTCCGCGGCCATTTACTGTGCTGCCCTGCTGGAGTACCTCACCTCCGAGCTGATTGAGCTAGCAGGTACGGCCGCCAAGGCGCAGAATACGGAGCGTATTAAGCCCCGTCATCTGCTTCTGGCCATTCGTGGCGATGAGGAGCTGAACCAGGTGGTGCATGCCACCATCTCCCGCGGTGGTGTGGTGCCCAACCTCCACAAGGCCTTGGAGAAGAAGTCCAAGAAGAAGAGCTCCAAGCGTGCCGCGTAGTAACAACCACACAATAGAGGGTCTGTTCGGTGCTTCCGCTCGACATCTCTTCGTCACGTCTGCAGCCGTCATCCCCTCCTTTCAGTATCCGAGGCGGGGAGGCTCGGCAGGGAGAGAGAGTGAGCGAGCGGCTAAACCGTGCTGGCCGCCATTTGCGCTCCGGCCCTTCGCACTTGCTTCTGGAGGACCACACACACGCACACACCTCCTGTGACAGCATAGATTGTGGTTTCAGATCACTTCATCCAACCTTTGGGTGAGCGGCCAACACATTCCGCTCTTCTTCAGATTGTCCGCTGGTATAATCGCCAATGCCCTGCCGCCAAGTATTATTGGAGGCGGTGAGGAGGCTGTGATTCCCAGGCCTCTGTTTTTTAAAAAATGGGAGTTGCGTGTACTGATGTGCATCAGGAGCTCATTTGAGACGTGCCCGTTTCCGTCGAAATACAATGAGGAGATCGAGCATGTTTGGTGGTGGGATGATGATCCGTCACGGATTTGCCCCTAGAGAGCACAGCTGCGCCAGAATAGATGCAGCACTTGCAGCCATTGGCACTCTCTTCCCTCTCAGGGATGTCTTCCATGCACGCACTCATGCCCACGCACAGCCTCAGTTGTCTCCCATGCGATGACTTGTATCGTTGAAGGTTAGGTGAATGGTCTGTGCGACGTTCTTTCTTTTTCCGTCCATTTTTTTCTTGTTTTGTTTGACGGGGCTAATCAACGTGCCGTGGCGTCCCTGACGAATGATGGCTACGTGATACACCTCTCCAGGTCCAGGTCACCTTCCATCCACCGCCTCTACCGAACGACGCCGTGGGCCCTCCTTCCTCCCACGTTATCTCTCAGATTTCCTGAGCGGTGAGTGTGCATGCCTCCGAGAGGGAGAGCACGGATGGGGTGACCTATAGATTGCCCGGCGACTACATTTTTGGTTATTTGTTTGTACGCGTACATGCACTGTAGTCGCACACCCAACATGGGATATGATCGCATTCATCACGTCCAAACGCGAACACAGAATGTAGTTGCTCGGCCTGTGAGGTGAGCCGTGACACGTGAAGAGAAGCACAAGATAGCTACCTTCCCTTGTGAAAGCTGTGTGGGGAGAAGCTGACAGACACACACAACTCTCATTCTACTCGTGCACCAACTACATTGATCTCTCTCCTTGGTTTGTCCCTCTTCACCAGTTTTGCTGCTCGCAGCTTATTTTTGCGTAGCTAGGGATCCGCTCCTTCGTTTAGTACCCCAAGTCGTAGGCTCGAGGTTGGCTCATTCGTGGCCTTCGCTGATCTTTCTTCACACCACAAGTACTTCGGTCTTGTTGTGGTTGGTTCATTTTTGTGTCACGATAGTGCGAGTAGTACATCCATGCGTATTGCCAGCCAATCCGCTCTTCGCCAATGGCTATCGCCGGCGGCTCACCGTAGCTCTAGCCTAGTTCCCCGCCTCACGCTGACGCAGGTCCGTGGCATTCATGGCGAGATGCGCCATCAAAACACAGACACTGACAACACACGTATCCCTTGGGACTTCAGCACCAAGAGCTACGAAAAGATTCACAATGAGATCCTGCCAAAGTTCCCACGTGGCAAGCGTGTGTCGGCAACGATCCCGCTCCTCCATCTCGCCCAGCAGCAGCAGGGCGGCTACATTCCCGTGACGGCCATGTACAAGATTGCCAAGATCTGCGAGGTACCCCCAATGCACGTCTTCGAGGTTGTAACCTTCTACTCCATGTTTAACCGTCACCCCGTGGGGAAGTACCACATCCAATTCTGTCGTACCACCCCATGTATGCTGTGTGGTGTGGATGATTTGATGGAGCGCACGATGAAGTACCTCAACGTTGGGATGCACGGCACCACAGGCGATGGCCTCATCACCATTGGTGAGATGGAATGCCTTGGCGCTTGCGTGAATGCGCCGATGTTGGTAGTCAACGACTACAGCAACCCACCCAACTTCAGCTACGACTACGTAGAGGACCTCACCTGGGATAGCATCAAGGTGCTCATTGAGAATCTTCGTGCGGGGAAGCCCTTCAAGGTGGGCTCGCAACGCACGGACCGCAAGTGGGCCGAACCCGCGGGTGGACGTACATCCATCTTCTTCAAGGAGCCACCAGGTCCCTACTGCCGTGATCTCGATGCCCCGCCTCCCCCTCCTCCAGGTGCCAAGCCCAAGTAAATCTCCCCAGGAACGAACGGTTGAGTGCGAGCTCACATATGCGTATGCGCTAGTGTAGGGTCGTATTGTAGGAAGCATCCAAGTACTGTGTGTTGCGATACCACCTCCGGTATTCACCAACGATGGTGGTCCGGGAGTAGCGTACGTGGTGGGTCTAGCTGTGTTGCCCCCCTCCCCCAACACTGTGTGTCTCTTTCCTTCCCTCATCTTTCTCTCTCTTTGGGTAGGTTTTGTGCCTTCTCTTTACCTCACCAACCTACAGCGGTAGTAATCTTCGTTTCTTTCGCGAGCATCAAAGATTGTTACCTCGTCGTGTCCGTCCAACGATTATAATTCGTAGCAAACACACCCCAACTGACCACCTTCATCGTTGCGGATTGTCTCTCATCTGGCAAGTCGTTGCAGCTTCTCTCTAAGATCCAATCGTCATCATGCCCACAGACGGTGACCACAAGAGCCCTCAGGGTTTGATGTCTGCCATTCAGGATGTGCTTGCGCAGTACGACGTCAACCAAGCCCGCGTGGTGCTTGAGGTCTTCGAGGAGGGAGACAACAACGGTGGGGATGGAGACCGCAACGTGCAGATTCTTCTGGAGAAGCGAAATGCTCCTCGCCGCACCGCAAGTGCCACCAATGACCGCCAGATCGCCTCGCCCGACAAGGTGGATAAGGGAACGGCAGTGACTCCCAAGCACCAAACCTCCACCTCAACCACGACGACCACCACCACATCCACCTCCAAGCCCAACATGCCCTCACTTCTGGAGCAGATGGAGAAGATGACGGCGGATTCTCCACCGCAGACACCTCCCCCACAACAGCCGGTACCACGCCCTCAGTCTCACTCCGAACGCCGCACGCATATGAGCACCCCACGTGCCTCCGAGGAAAGCAGGACGGCCCCCGCAGAAGACAACGAGGGAAAGACCAGCACCATCGCGAGCAGCAAGACCACCACCACAACCACGACGCGTACCACAACCACAACTGCGGTGCCTGCGTCGACGGCCACGAAGCTCTCACCCACACCTCCAGCGGGGAAGAAGCCTGCGACCTCTGCTGACGTGGAGAGCCTCAACGATACCATAGAAACGCTGGGCACCACGGCTCGTCCCGATGGAGAGCCGACCCCCACCACGACGGTGGAGGTGGAGGATGTCACCCCGATTGGTGGTGGCGGGTCATCGGTGGATGCGGATATGATGGGCCAACTGCAGCACATGATGGGTGGTGCCGCAGGAGGCATGGACCCCAATGCCCTCATGCCTGACGATCTCAAGAAGCAGCTCGCCATGCAGCAGGATCGCAAGGAGCGCATCCGCATTCTCAACACCTTCGTTGGAAAAAGTGTTCTCCTCGACAACAAGAAGCAGCGCGACCAGGATAAGCGCCCGGATAACGCACAGTTCCTCTCAGCGGTGGGCAAACCTGCCAAGAAGGATAGCCTCCCAACCCTCTCCCCAAAGGCTGACGGAAAGCCTGCTAACACCACCACGGTGACGAAGCCTACGGCAACGGCCAATGCCAAGACGGGAGCCACAGCCATCAACCCCGTGTCCCAGGCAGCGGCAGGTAGTGGTGATGGCTCTTTCCCTAGCATCAACCCCGTTGCTGGAAACCGAGCTCCTCTCCCCAACAGCTATGCCCAATCATGCCGCAACAACGCCAAGACTGCTGCCGCCCTGCCCAAGTCTGGCCTCACGGAGAGCTACAGCAAGGACTTGGAGGTGGAGGCCATGAAGGCGCCCGCGCCCAACTCACCACCCAAGACAACGCTGAAGGAGATGCTTGCATCGCAGCGAGAGATGGAGCGAAAGAATCAGGCTGAGATGAAGAAGCATGCTGCCATCATGGATGAGGCACGCAAGTTCCTCCTCGAGGCGGAGAAGGACCCTGACCTGAAGCCCACGGTGGATCAGATGAGGAATCCCCTCGCCAAGAAGCGTGATGAGGATTTTGCCAAGCAGCAGCAGCAGCCTGCTCCCCCAACGGCACCGAAGCCCGCCTCCCGACCTGTTGGGCGTGCAACAGAGAGCCCATCGCACGCCTCCCCCACCTCCCCCAACGCGTCGCGCTCTGGCTCGATCCAGGTGACCAAATTTACGCTGCCGAAGGAATCCCAGGCGAAGGATTCTGTGGTGGCGCAGCTCAGCAAGAGCCCCGCGGGTGCCCAACACCTCAACAACAAGGACCGCTACCGCGCACTCTTGGCCGAGCAGAAGAACCACCTTGAGACCCAGGAGGAGCGTGAGAAGGACTACAAGAAGCTAGTGGAGATGGCCGTGGAGTACAACAAGACTCTCAACATCAAGTAGTAGTATCTACGTTACGTCTATATATACAATTTTTACAACACACCTTCCCCCCAACCTTCTTCCCCCCCCCCCCAGCCACACTCGCTCACACACCGTCGTTTGATTTCTCCTCTCTGTGAATCACTTTTGGTGTACCCTGGGGGATGTGCTCTGCAGGAAACGCATATGCTACGGGCAGCTCAGTAGCTGACATGTGTGCAAGCTCACTGGAGACAGAGGCCGATTCTCATCCAACCACTCATGAAGGATCTCAACGCCGTGAAACTAGAGAGACGTTACAACCTGTGATGCAGGCGCTATTTGCGCCTGTGTGGAGGAGAGGCTCGACTTGTTTGTTGTGTCTGGTTCCATATCTTTATCTTCATGTATGAGCCGTCTGCTCGACGCTGTGCGTGGGTTCTACTTCGGGATGGCGTGTGGAGCAGTGGTGGAGGTTGAGCTGCAGCATAGGGAATGGATGGAACCGGCAGTAATGGTGATGGTGTTCTGCTGCGTGCTCCAGAAGATCTCTTCACTTGGGTTACGTGTAGACCACTTTTTTTTTTTTCAAGCCTTCAAATTTTCTTGTGTTTTACCAACATCGATGGTGTGGAGACATCATGTACCTTCACATCCATGTATCCATGTACACTCGTTTCTGATTACGCGCCACACAACCGCCGCTTAACTTTCGTGCCTGAGTGGCGTGCGTGCGTGGTCTGTCTAGGCTCCGCAGCCATACAGTGTGTGGTGAGCATGGGGACCTGACGTTCTCACTGTCTTCATCTGTGAAGAAGAGAGATGACTCAGATGCCGTGTGTGGGTGACTCAATCTTTACTCACCCCTGACCTATATACCAGTATACTTTCGATTATTTGCGAGAGGGGACGGCTACCCCTTCCGCACCACGCCGGTTCTTCGATGATGGGCAGTGAGGCCCTGCCCTTGACTTGACGGAATGCTGGAGGAGGGAAGGGGGTTGATGGATGTATGTCTTGAGGATAATCCCAGAGAAGCTCATCCTCTCCCTGCCCTGCAGTGGGCATTCTTCCGTACTACTGCTCCACGTCAGTAACACCTACATCACCCGAGGGGAGTTGATCCAGGTAGAAAGAACGTCAACGAAACGTGAACGAAAACAGCAGGACGCAAGTCATGTGCTTTGCTCCCATTCATGGCCAAGCATGTAGGGGCAACAACAATGGGTGCATTCTTCTCCAACAATGGCAATCTTCATGCACTCTTTCTTCTCTTGACTTATTACATCATGACTTCAGTTTCAGCCTCCCAAACATTCCAACACCACACTAACACATCATCAACTTTCTCAGCTCCCGAGATTCATTCATCATGCGTACCGGAATCTGCGATAACATCCTCGACACGGTGGGAAACACCCCCTGCGTTCGCCTCAATCGTGTCCCCAAGAAGCACGGCATCCAGTGCGAGGTGGTGGCCAAGTGTGAGTACTTCAACCCCGGTGGCAGCGTGAAGGACCGCATCGCCAAGCAGATGATCGAGGCTGCGGAGAAGGAGGACGTCCTCAAGCCAGGCTCCGTCATTGTGGAGGCGACGAGCGGCAACACCGGCATTGGCCTCTCCATGGCTGCCGCGGTGAAGGGCTACCACATGGTTATCACGATGCCCAAGAAGATGTCCCACGAGAAGGAGGTGGCACTCCACTCACTCGGTGCGGAGGTCATCCGCACGGAGACCGCCTTGGCCTACGACCACCCCGACAGCCTCATTGGCGTGGCCAAGCGTCTGCGTGATGAGAAGGGCTACATCTTCCTTGACCAGTACAAGAACCCCAGCAACCCCGGTGCCCACTACTTTACCGGCCAGGAGATCTATGATCAGTGCGGCGGTAAGGTTGATATGGTGGTCCTCACCACCGGTACCGGAGGCACCATGACGGGTGTGGCCAAGCGCCTCAAGGAGCTCCTTCCCAACGTCATTGTTGTTGGCGTGGATCCTGTTGGCTCCGTCCTCGCTGATCCCGAGCACCCCGAGAGCGGGTCCTACCAGGTGGAGGGCATCGGCTATGACTTTGTTCCCGACGTGTGCCACCGTCAGTACGTGGATCGCTGGGTGAAGATCCGCGATCAGGAGAGCTTCGACCTCGCCCGTCAGATCCACCGCGAGGAGGGTATTCTCTGCGGCGGCAGCAGTGGCTCTGCCATGGCCGGTGTCCTGGAGGCCGCCAAGGACCTCCGCCCCGATCAGCGCTGCGTCGTCCTCTTCGCCGACAGCATCCGCAACTACATGGGCAAATTTGCTGACCCCAACTGGATGATCGAGCACGGCTTCCTCAAGGGTGAAATCACTCGACCCACCTACGACATGCTCGAGAAGGAGGTCAAGGAGCTCCGCGCCAAGGTCGCCAAGTACGAGTCTGCCTAATACCACACCGCCTGTTATCCGTCAGTCCTGCTACACTGGTGATGCGGAGTGTGATGTCAGTGGGTCACGTCAGTTGGGGTATTTGGAGAGGGGGTGTAGTTGTGGAACTCGATACCTCGCCACTTGCGCACCCACACCCTCGCCCATTCTCCCCTTCACCACACCATGGCAGCATGACGGGCGGCTGTCTTGCTACCACTTCCTTGTAAGTGATCGTATGACGTTGCTATGCAGCCCGTTAACCGTTCGTTTCCTCGTGTAGCCCGGCAGATCTCAGAAAGCAGAGATGGGCTAAACGGAGGTCGCTTTTCCTCCTGCACCCCCCCTCGTCCCTCCTACACACAAAAAGCATAAATCAGGACTTACAAAAGATGAATAAATGAAGAGAGAAAAAAACGAGGTTTTGGTTGATTGTTTTTGGATGTAAGGACGAGCGTGTGTCTTGCTGTGCTATCCGCAAGACTCACCCTACCCCCAAATCCATTCTCGCAACCCCAGTGGTCTTCCCCCTACGTCCCACATTGATGATTTCCTTCATCCCTGCGGCGATGTCGTTGCCAGGTACCTCCTTCATTTGTGTCTGACTTTTCTTTTGATCTTTCCTTTTCCTGCCGTAAACGTCTTGTTGGCGTTGAAACCCAACAGGAGTGAGCCGGGATCGTGGGGATAACCTCTATGGTCCTGACTCTCACAAGGGCACCCACTCCCACGTACCCACCCCGTACCGTTTCATCTGCTGCTGCTGCTGCTGCGATTGTGTGGTTGGCTGGGGGCGGGTGGCTACTGTGGAGCACTAGCCGGGGGGGCAACCTCACCAGCCCCGCTCTTCCTGGGAAGGAACCCGCCCATGTTCGTGATTACCTTTCATTTATATCAACGTGTTTTTTGTTTTTCGTCCCTACGCGAGAAGATGTTGGCCAGCGCGGGCTTGATGAACCATTTCCTCCACAAATGTTTTTTCTTCTCATTCTGGGTGAGGTACGCACTACTGTTTCTGTGTGTGTTCGATGGATAACAATGCTTCACTCTCACGCTTCCCCTAGCATGCAGCAATATCTAGTGCACTGCTGCGGCTGGGGCGAGTGGAGGATCAGAACTATTTTTCATTGTAATTCCATTCATCCACAGATTGAGTAGTCGTACGTACGTAAAGGAAGGAAAGATAAGACAAAGACGCACACGCACCATTTCTCCCTTCCCCCTTCCAACCACTTCCTCTCTCTTCCCCATGTCACCAAGTGCTGCTCCAACATGGCATTTTGTTGTCTTTGATGGAGTCGTTTGGGAGACTGATGGCGCTATCCATGGTGAGTGTGTGGATGAGCTATGGGACTACTTCAACCACAGGTAAATAAGGAGGTTGAACCAAGACGCATCATTTCTGTATTCTGTGATATTGGTCATCGCAAGAACGCACATCGATAAGGAGTGGGGTGGCATAAGGAAGATCTGCCACCCGCCGGATTGGTGTCGTTCGTCATGCCAACGATTTTAAAAGACGCACGCACCACTAGCGTATCAAGGTGTACTCTAACTGAGTGTATTCTTATAGTAGCTGATAGCCTATCTTCTCCCTGTTGCTTCCTATCTGTCTTCGCTACTCTTAGCTATTGTGGTGTTGAGCTCGCCACATTGAATTTCATACGCACGAGGCTCGCCCATCCCCACACCTACACACATAGGAACGTAGTAGTATATCCTTCCTATACATCCGCACATAGTGAGCTCCGACAACCCCCTCAACGTCTTCAGCCCGACAACCAGGTTTTCGGGCTGCTTTTTGCACCCCACAAAGAGGAGGGAAACGCAGACCATCATTCATTGGTTGATTGCGGGTGCGAAGGAACTGGATAGTTAGCCCTCCCCCTCTCACCCCATACCATCACACTGCACAGGCACGCCTTCACACCATGTCGCACACCGGAGTTGACGGTGGCACTCCAGCTTCTTGTTCTCCCCTCGTCAGCAGCAGCTCAGCACGGCAGCAGTTCCCTTTCCAGCGCAATGTCACCTCGGCGCTTCTACACAACTCCATCTCTGCTCCCTCTCCACCAGACTGCCGTGGCTTTGGCGCCTCTGTATGTGATACGAGCTCACTGAAACGGGCGATTGGTGAGCTGCCTTCCCCCGCAGGAAGGATGGCAACCCTCGATGCCATCCCGTCACGACCTCCATGCAGCAGCTCCACTGATTCAGCGGGTGAGTGGGTCTATCTCAGTGTGGGTGGAAAGCTACTCATCTCCACGATTGCTACCCTCTGCTCCGACCCACACTCCTTGTTGGCGCACCTTTGCGAATCACTTCCCACTTGTTCTCCCTCTTCGTCACCAGTAACGCCTTCGGCAACCCCCCAGCATGTGGATCCTATGGCCGACCACGGCCTCCCTTCATCTTCCACGGCCAACACCAACCGTGACCTTCCCCTCGATGCTGACCATAACCGTTGCATTCTTTTGGACCTTGACTACGACTACTTTCTTCCTGTTCTCAACTACCTACGCCACCGCGAGGTGATCATTCCTCCGCACATCTCCCCCAAAGGTGTCCTGGCTGCAGCCAAGTACCTCAACGTGCAGGGGGTCGTTCGCCAGCTCGCCCCTGGCCACCGCAACCGCCGGCAGCTCCTCTTCAGTTGGGGCTCTGGCACAAGCGGGGAGCTGGGCACACAGCTCTTTCTCAACAGCGCCGTCCCTACCCTTGTCCAGGTCACCCCTTTTGGGGTGAAAGTGGTGCATGTCGCCCTCGGGGCCAACTACAGCTGCGCCTTGAGTGATGATGGCAACGTTTACACCTTTGGAAACGGGGAGTGGGGCCAGCTAGGGTTGGGCCCGTTGAAGCAGCTGGAGCTGCACCCACTGGATGACTCTGCCGTGGCTGTGGTTCCTAGAAGGATTCCCTTGTTTGAGAAGGAGCGGGCAATTCACATCTCCGCGGGTTATGCCTTCGCCATGGCCATCACTGAGGGCCACCACGTGTACTTTTGGGGCAACAACAACCACGGCCAGAGTGGGCTTGGTCCTACTTTCTTCGACTACAACCTCAAGAAGATTGATGAGCCTCGACTGGTCGAGTCGTTGGAGGGGAAGCGCATCGTACAGTTGGGATGCGGTAGCTTCTTTAGCCTCGCCCTTGGTGCCGATGGAGTCCTCTACAGCTGGGGTCTCGTGGATTGCCTCGGTCTCGGCACACCGGAGGAGGTGGTAGCGCGGTATGGCGGCAGTGACATCCTTGACGAGTCTCTCAGCAATGAGAAGCGCGACGTCCTCCTCACCCCACAGGTTGTGGAGATGGAGAGCCCTGAGCCCGTGGTGCGCATCCACGCTGGTCAGTGGCATAGCGGTGCCATCAACGCCGCGGGTGAGCTCTTCACCTGGGGTGTGGGCTACCAAGGACGCCTTGGCCACGGTAGCCGCGACGCTTCTTACCGCCCCAAACGAGTTGGCGGAGCGCTGGAGGGTCATGCGGTGGTGGACGTGGCCTGCGGCTCCTTCCACACCGTTGCTCTTACCAACCGCGGTGTTGTCTTTTGTTGGGGAGACAACTCAAGCGGGCAGTGTGGGACGCGAGCACTTCACATGGAGTCTTTTCCCTCCCCCTACCGCGTCGTGGGCCTTGAGTTTGTGGCGGGTGGGGTGGCACGCAGCATTTCCTGCGGCCGCCAACACACAGAAATCGTCATGGAAGGTCCACAGCCCGACTGTCAGCGTGAGTGCTGCCAGCTCAACTACGAAGGAAGGACCTGCGGATCACACGCACAAATCTACACCTTTGGTGATGATGGTCGTGGTCTTCAGGAGAATGGCAACTCCAGTCAGCAGCCAGTTAGCACGAGCCGTGGCAGCAACAACCGGTCTGCCTTCGTCGCGCAGGACCACTGGACGCCCTTTGAGTCCACCTCCTCGGCCCGCCATGGGGCAGGCCGCGGCGGCATCTCCAACGCGAACAGCACTGCCCCGGATCGGGCGGAGCGGTCACAGTTTTACCGGATTCCTGGCTTGGAAACGCTCGATATCCGTGGCGTCACCAGTGGGCTTCATCATTCCTTCGTCTACGCAGAGGAGCTTCCAGGTACTGATAGCCGTGATGGCTGGAATAGCTGAGATGCCTCTGGCGTGTCGTTGTCCACGAGCAGCGATGTTTTGTTTTTGTGTCGTCAGACTGTCACTCTCCATCTCCCACCACCAACGCTGATGGGTCTGCAGTATCGCAGTAAAATTTTACTGAGCTACCCACTTGAAGTTCTTGTCTTGGGTAGCACGAGAGTATGCCATCCATCCTCACTGCCTCATCTTTCTCTATCAATCAGCATACACACACACACACACACACACACTGTTGGCATCAAGTTGATGTGACGTCCTGCGACCGTCTACTACACTTCTTCTACTTGCTTCATCTCTTCTTCTTCCTCTGTGAATGAATCATTTCAAAAGGATCCGTTTGCGTAGTAATCTTCTTCCCCTTTATTTGATCTCTTTTCTTGTTGTTGCTTGTTTTTGGGCGCTGCCTCTCCATCCAGACGCATACGCTACACGTCCGCGGACAGAAGAAGGGGACGACGGGTCGTTAACTGACGGGGTTCCATCGCCCAACCCCCTCTTTCCCTCCTTCTTTGGCCTCCCCCTTGCGAGAGGCTTTTTGGCAGCCATACTTTGGGACTTCCACTCCCGTGTGGAGCTGCGCGCAGAAGAAAGACGTAAGTTAGGTCGCAACGCTGTGCGACCGAGGTAGTCACTCGCACCTATCCGGCTTTGTACCTTAGTCCTCCCTATTCCTTTTGTAGGTTGGATTTGGTCAAGACCACATTTTGTTGTTGGTTGGCTTTCTTCTTCGTTCTTCTTTATTCAGAAAGTTGTTGTCGTGGTGGAAGCTGCTGATTGTGTGGCTCTTTGTGCGTACAATCACGTTGCCCCGATCTCTGCAGTTCTGCAAGCCTCACTCCTCGTGCGCATCGCCCTAGTACTTTACTTGGCTGTGCGTGTGCGTGTGCGTGTGTGTTTGAAGTTCCGTGGTGTGTGGTCTCTCAGACGTTGTATGCGTTTTATCGTCTAGGAGTATCTCCCCCATATACCCAACGAAGAGGAACAGGCAAGCAGCGCCCCCCAACCACCCCGAACCTTCCCCACGTCGCGGAACGACGACTGGTGTGCTCCTCGTCCGTCGTCTTGTTTTTTTTTGTTCTTTTTGCAGTACAAGTGTGCTGAGACCGCAGGTTGCGAGCTGCGGACGCCGCAGACACGCTCTGTTGCTTACCCCTTCCTTTCATCCCTCTCCAACACACCACTACCTCAGCCGCACAACAACAACACAGCCCCCTTTACTTTCGTTTCTTCTGTTTGTGCTTCGAGAGGTGTAACTCTTGCCTCTCGCAAGCCTCTGCTGCTCGACGACTGAGAGCTCTTGGGAGGAGAAGGTGGACGATTGCCCCCCAAACCTGTTTGTAGTTTTCGCTATTTGTTCCGTGATCGCTGAGCGCGCGCTGGATTCTTGGACTTGTTGTTGTAGGTGCGGTGGCTCTTTCTCCTGAAACCGGAAACACACCCCTACCGACTCATACGAAGGCAGCGTGAATCTTCACATTGGCCGTTTGCTGACAGAGAATATCGTGTGTGGTTGCGTGTGTGTCTTTTTGGTGAGACTTCTCAGCTCCGTATTGGGTGTTGATCTGCCTACACGTACATACACGACAGCCAAGAGAAGAAACGCCTTTGTTGCAAAGGTATTCAAGCATACACAGACACAATTACACCGAGTAGCTTCGCAAGGGTGGTTTCCAACACAGAAACCCGTTAACATACAAGCAACTCTTCGTAATATTGCGTGTTGGTGTGTACGTGTGTGTGCGTGTGTGTGTGGTAGCCACCGCGCACTGATTTCATGGGTTGCTTCTTATCCACCAAGCCCACACTGGAACCTTCTCCTTTTCCCACGGCGAGCAGCAAGCCGCGCAGTCGCGGCGGCAGCGGCGAGAGTAGCACGACCCAGGACGGGTCCAGCCTGGACGGACGCTCCGGCGATAGTGGGCGGAAGACTTCAGCCACGGGGAAGTTGGTGAGTCGTCCAGGTGGACGTAATAACAGTAGCAGCAGCAGCGGTAACCTAGCCAACGCCATTAGTACGCCCAACAGCAACAACCCGTTGGTTGGGCGGGATGGGAAGAGCGCCTCGGCCAGCGCGACCAGTGATGGACTCACCACCTCCAACCAACGGCAGGAGAGCCCGGCCGATCTCTTCTCTCCATCCTCGGATGGGCGAACACAACGTAGAAGCGGCACAACCGCTGACGGGAGCAGCGTAACCGCCCATGGGCCCATTTCGTCCTCGTCAAGCGCCCCCGCCCCCGCCGCGTCCATCCCACCTGCCCTTGCCGCCCCAGAAGGTGGTGTAGGTGCAGAGGCGGCCAGCCGCAAGATCAACAGCACCACCCACCACCACCCTCCGCTCGCTGCCCACCCCCCTCCCCCACTCCCCCACGGCGGCAGCACCGCTGCATCACAGCATATCCCAGCGGCCCGCAGCATCCACTACGGCGGCTCCAGTATGCGCAGCAGCCTGAACTCATGCACCGCCCAAGCTGCTCTGGATTACCACTCTGAGTCCTCTCGTCACGAGTCAACCCTCTCCGACATCACCTTCTCTTCGGAGTCCACCGTGTCGGACGTATTCTTGGATGAGGATGGCCCACTCACGGGCGGACGATCGGCGCGCGGGCAAGGGGCCAAGGGCAGAGAGGCAACTGAGCCCTTCACTTTCCTCGCCAAGGGAGGTGACTTAGAACGTCAGCGCCAGGAGGTGCCACTTAGCATTGAGCAGGATCTCTTCGTGTACGACGACATCATCATCTCCAAGGGCACGGCGCGGACCAACAAACACTGGAGGCTGGCAGGTAGAAAGCCGCTGCATATGGAGGGCGGAAACATCCCCAACGTATCCTCGCGTTCCAGCATTAGCGGCCCTTCAGGGTCTGGCCAGAAGTACTTCTCCTTCAATGACTTCGACGTTTGCGTGGATGAGATGGACGTGGCACCGAGCACCGGTAGCGCACCAACTGCGATCGAGGCATTCCAAAAAGAAACCAAACGCCGCTCACTGGATGCAGGATCGAGCCATAGCAGCACCACCGACCTAGACCGAACCGATGACGGAACACGGCGCATTACAGTGATTAGCACCATCAACACAAAGCGCAAGACCACCTCGGCAGCCGCCCTGGAGGAAACAAGCAGCAAGAGCAAGAACCCTCAACGCAAGGTCCTGCGCAAGTTCGAGTGCCGGTCGATTCTTGGCCACGCCACCCGTGTGAAGTGCATCGCCCTCTCCGCCTCGGAGAAGGACTACGCCAGCTGTAGCAACGAGGACGCCAGCGTCATTTTAAACAACCTCAACGTGGAAGATGAAGTGGGTATCTTCACGGGGCACCTCGATGCCGTCATCAACGCCACCTTCTCCCCCGATGGCAAGTTCCTCGCCACAACAAGCAAGGATAAGACGATGATTTTGTGGGATGTCATGACGACCAAGGCCCTTCTTACCTTCACCCACGCCCGTGTGGTGATTTGTTGCTGCTTCGCACCCGATAGTAAGTACATCGTCAGTGGATGCCAGGACCGCGTGTGCCGCTTGTGGGATATCAAGCATGGACGGGAGTGGCTGAACTACAGCCATCATGAAGGCATCATCATCTCAGTTACCTTTAGCCCGGATGGTAGCCACGTGTGTAGTGCATCGGCGGATAAGACATTGCGGGTGTGGTCCTCCAACACGAGCAAGACCAAATTCACCTTGACGGGCCACGTAGGCATCATCCTCAGCTGTAGCTACACCTCGGATGGGCAGTACATCATCAGCAACGATGAGTGCCTGCTTCGGGTGTGGTCCACGACGGACGGAAGTTGCATGCTTTCGCTCTCTCCATCTGACTTGGCGGGTACGCCGTCCGTGCGAGGATCAAAGCTGGGGTGGACTCTCTCTTGCGCTGGACCAGGCGCCTTTAGCTCATACATCCTCGTTGCGTGCAACAACCGCTTCGTCTACGTTCTCGATCGTGAGACCGGGAAGGAGGTCACCAGCACCTACTGCAAGGCCCCCGTCTACTGCCTAACAGGAGGCACAAAGCAAACAGCGATGTGTGGCGATAGCTTCGGCAATGTGTACCTCCTTCGATTGGAGTAAGCCACATGGTTCTTCTCCGCAGAGGGAGTTGCTGTGTATGCGAAACGCACACCGTCACAGCTTCATGATGGTCATCGTCAAAGAGGGTTTGGTAAGGAAATGGTTGAAGGTAAACTAAGCCATTGTGATGGACGAAGACGGACAAGGATGGATGCACACAACCGAGAGCGCAACGAGAGGGGAAGGGAATCTGGGATGCACGGTGCTCTGTGCATGATCATGATGATTTTGTTTTTCGTACGCGTCATCCCGCACACCTCTTTTTTGTGCGAGCCCCCCCCTCACCCTACTTGTTGTTATAGTTTTTATGTCTAGTACGTGGATTCACCACTTTTTTTTTGTAATTTCTATTTTCATCTTCGTTTGCTCTTTTCTTTTTCCTGCCACCGCCGCTACTCGAGCTTTTTCCATCTACCGCAACCTACCCCATCCCACCCGTGTGTGTGTCCTTCTACAGACTGACATTCCATACACGCACACACATCAACGTGGATGTTGTTGTTTTTCCCTCTAAATTGTTCTCTCTGACCTCTCATGCGCGCAGTCACCCCTCCTTCCAGTCATCATCATCCAAAATTCACCACCTACTTCAATGTTATATCCGAACATGTTTTGCTGTCTTCGATTGTTTCTTCCTCCTCTCGTAATGACTACCGAAATGTGTGGTGAAGATGATGTGTTGGGGGTCCAGGTGCTGACGGAGATGGAGCAGTCACTCTGCGCGAGCATTCAGCGGCCACGTTTCCATTTAGTCGCTTAACAATACACACACACACCTCTCTCCGTCACATGTCTTCCAGTTTTCATTCTTTTTTTTTTTTTTACGTTGCTTCAATTGTTGTTGTTGTGGTAATGATGCCTCTGCTCACCCAACCTACCTTACAGGGGGGTCCTGCTTGGAGGTGTCTCACCCACACAAACGATGGCCGTGTCTGACGGACCTAGTAGACCTCTACCGCACATACTCCCGCAGGCACCATCACTCAGTTGCAACGAAGATTGTTCCCTCCTTCCGCACCCCCAGCCCACCCCCACTCCCATGGACGCTTCTCTTGCTCACGTGCCTACGCAAGTAGTGGTGTTGTGCTTTATGATGATGCAAGAGATACCGGAGGAATACTGTGGGAAGAGGGTGTAGAAAATGCGCTCATCCTTCTTGTTGTTAGCTTCACACTGGTGTTGGTGTTCTTTCTTGGATTTATTTACCTTTTGTCGGTGAGGATGCAGTGTAGTTGTTGTTGATGTTGTTGTAGTGTGATGGATGGGAAAATATATTGACTGAGGCTACTGTAGTTGCTGCCAACACTCATCTCCCCATACATTTTTTTCTTCTTCTTTTTGTGTGCGTTGCACGCAGAGGTGCCTCCTGCTGGTTATGTGTTGTGTAGCGCTGTACAGGGAAATGCTTACGGGAGATGATACCAACACAACAGAGGAAGCTCGTTGATGCCAAGTGCTACTTGCGGTACTCTGTTTGTTGTTGCAGAAGAGTTTGCGCGCTAAGATCATATCGTGCGAGGATTTACTCCCCCTCCCTCATCTACCCACACATGAATATGAGTCATGGAATGATGTTGGCGTGGTAGGTGGATGGCATCATTGGATGATGCACGGGGGGGGGGAAGCAGTCCTTCAGCGATATCGCAGCACCTCAACCTCATCTATTCTGGATGATGCCGCCTCCCTTATTCTATTTCAATCTCTCTCTGTGTTGGTTGGCCATGGGTGTTGATGCATGACCTTCATGAAGCGTAACTACAGACATATTTCCACACCGTTGGCATATGCTCTATGTTTTTTTTTTTTTTTTTTTATATGAGGAAAGAGTGCACTGTGGATGTTGTGTGTGCGGAGAGAAGGCAAGAAACATAGAGGTCATGGCCATCCGTTTAGATAAATGTTGTGGTGGCCATCGTCTTCTCTTCCTTCTCCTTCTTGGTCGTTCTCATACGCATACACACACACTCGCGCGTTGCCACACATGCCCTCATGTGCGATGATTTGATGATGTCTTGTTCTCATTAGATGAGTGTTGATGATGTATGCCGGCCATGGTGCGTGTTCCGGGTTCGTTGTTATTTGGCGATGAATGCTAGCTCTTCTTTTCTTTATGTTTCTTGTGATGAGAGCTGTGCGGCAACGATGGCGTTTCTCCTCGATTCCTGCGCATCCTTCCCTCCGTATCTTCATTTTTTTGTTTGGTATCTCTCTGTGGTGCAGTTGTTGCTCCTCACGATGAGCGCGCATGTTCTTTATTTTACTGCCAGCCGCGATGATGCCACGAGGATGAAACGGATGATTGGAATTTTCACCCTTCTCTAGTGTTGGCGCGTTGATTGGGTTCGAGACTGTTGGTGATGGCAGGCATACGTTGCCATGTAAAGCCATCATCATCATCACATGCACGCACAGACACACACACACACACACACATACACGCTCACACACCAACCAACGTCGTTTGCCTCCCTACCGTATAGGACTACGCTTGGTGGTCTTCACGGTATTGATGTGCGGCAGCATCATTCATCTTTTTATTCCTTCGATGACACACTAGTTTTATTTTATCTCCTCAGAAAGCAAAATGTATGTACGTGACCCCTGTGTGTGTGTGTGTGTGTGTGGCAGTGTGTGGAAAAACAGACAGGAGCACAGCTCTCTCTCTCAATCGCTCGCTCTCCAACAACCAACATTCATCTCCTCCATCATCATTTGCCAGCCTACAACATCATCATCATCATCTGCGCATGAGCAACTTGTGCTTGTGCTGTTTCTATGTTTATCTTTTTGGATGCGATGGACTGCTTGGAGGACACTTGCTTGGTGCTCATCCACTTAGGGATTGAAGGAACATGACCTTCACCGCGGCTGTATGCTCATCAGCCGCTCAATCTCCTCGGTGTACGCTCTGCATTGTCGGAACTGCCAGTACCTTCATATTATCACACTTCTCTTTTCGTCATCATCTTTTTTGTGCGCACGGTGTAAAGGTGTGCGTGAGCTACGCTCGACGTTCGAGAGTACCTCCAATCGCCCGTGAGGAGATAGATCTCCCCTCCCACTCGCGGAGCACAAATTAGGATTAATAAGAAAAGGAATCCCTTCCACACACACACTCTCTCATACATATCATCAACATGCCGCCTGGACGGATTGAGGTGTTCTGCCGTGTACGTCCCACCGACAAGCTCTGCAGCGCGCAGGTGCATCTCCTCCCTGACAATGTTAGTGTGCAAATAACGCGACCTGCGCGTACCGGCAACAACAACAACAACAACAACAATAGTGGCGAAGGATCAGCTGGTAGATCAAAGATGGAGGAGCATGGTGAAAACGTTGAGGTGGATAGCACAGGAAACACACTCATCAGCAACTACACCTTTGATGGTGTGCTGAGTGGGAATGCCGCCACCCAGGAAAACGTCTTCAAGACGACCACCGCCAAGATGGTGGAGTCTGGAGTGATGAATGGTTCCAACGCCACCTTGTTAAGCTACGGGCAGAGAGGGAGTGGTAAGACTTACACCATCTTTGGTGGCACCGACTACCGCAGCCGTGGCATCGCCCCGCGCGTCATTCACCATCTCTTCACCGCCATGGCCGACATGAAGAATGATCGCTCCTACAAGGTGAGTATGACCTTCTTGCAACTCAATGGCGAGCAAGTGAGCGACCTACTCGCGGGTCAGCCCCCTGCCGGAGGCAAGGTTTCTCTCTCCCAGCAGAACAAGGCTGAGAAGCCCGTTGTGAGCATCGATGGCAAGGGGGAGGTGCTCCTCCGTGGCATCATCAAGCGTCCATGCGAGAGTGAATCAGATGCTCTCGCGGCGCTCTTTGAAGGCTTGCAGAATCATCGCGCACAGCAGCAGGTTGGATTCCGTCCAGCCCATCTCGCCCTCACCCTCTACGTGGCTCACCAGAGTCTGACGGAGAGTGAATCGGAAACGCGCCATGGGTGCTTCCACATGGTGGACCTTGCAGGAGCCCAGCGGGTGGATGGCCTCACCGACCCCATCGCCAAGACCGAGGCACAGCAAATCAATAAGTCTCTCTCCATGCTGGAGCAGGTGGTCATTGCCCTCAGCAACAGCAGCACCTCCAGCATGGAGGGAGATACCGACAATGCCAAGGTGCAGCACATCCCATACCGCCAGAGCAAGCTCACCACCTTGTTGAAGGGGAGCATGGGCGGGCATAGCCTCACGACCCTCATTGCCCACATCTTTCCAGAGAAGCAATTCGTGGATGCCACCGTAGCAACGCTAAACTTTGCCAAGCGAATGATGCGCGTCTCAACCGATCCACGGGTGAATGTGATCGTGGATACGGGGGCACAGATGAGGTCATTGCAGCGCCAGCTCACCGACCTCCGTGCGGAGCTCCGCCTTCAAGGCCAGCTCAACGCCAAATCCAGCGGAGGTGGAGTGGGTGGAGCATCGGGTGCGCGTGGCTCTCTCACCGCAGGCTCAGCCTCGTCACTTGGCGTAGATGAGCTCCAGGTGATCCATGATAAGGTACACGCCTTTGTTGATGGCAACAACGCCACCATACAAATAACCGATGTACGTGAGATGCACGCCTGCTTCGCCTTCATGCGCAACATGGTTGAGCAGAAGGACCTCCGCATCAACGAGCTGAAGAGCCAGGTGAGCTCCGCCATGACCACCGCACACGCCCAGGGAGGTGGTGGCGGCACCGGAGGCAGCAGCGGGGGCTACTCGAGCTCCGCCGGTGAGGGCGGTGGGGCCGGCCAAGGTGGTGGCGCCGCCTCCGCCGGCAACGCCCGTGGCGGCCGTGGGGCAGCCTCCAAGCGCTCGAGCATGAGCCGCCGCAATTCCAACATTCCCCCCGCAGAGAAGGTGGATACCTTCACCCCGAGCGTCTTGGATAAGAACTCCGGCGTTGGCTATGGAACCTCCGCCAAGCCGAGCCAGGTCCTGCCGGAGAATCGTGATGCGATGCAGCCAGTGAGCTCTGTGGGCAATGGTGCGCCTGCCGGCACGGCAGCGAAGCCAAGCTGGGATGCCCCAACCACCTACCACCCCGGCAAGTCGGGGGAGGAGCTGCAGCCAAACGCCGTTGGCAAGTCTGCGTTGAAGGGTTTCACGGGAGGCAACGTGCCGCCGCTGCAGCCCACACGTCCAGGGACGATCCTCGCGACGGGAGGGGCCGCCCCGCCCAACCTTGGCGCACCAACTTTTGGCGTAGGCTCACTCGGCAACGCGGCAGCGGGGCAGACCACCTTCGTGGGTAGCCCCGGCGTACCTCCGACGATGGCAGCGGCAGCCAGTGCGGTGGCAGCTGGGCGTTTTCAGAAGCCCAACCCAACAACTCCCCTCACGGCGCTGCCTCCCGCAGCTGCCACGACCAACAGCACCTCCGCCAGAGGCCGGCCAAACGCCCCCACACTGGTGCAGGTCGCACCCGCCCCACCGCCGCAGCCACTTCCTCCAGCCACAAGCCACTCACAGCGCTCCGCCCGCCCTCCCTTGGGCCCTCAACGCGGTGGCAGCAGCCATGATATGGTTTCCACCACAACCTCGATGCTCCTCTCCCGCCAACAGCAAGGTACCACAGGTGATGCCGGCAAGGGTGTGGCCTTCGAAGACTACAAGCGCACCCCATCGGGTGCCCTGCAGGTGCGGGCCATGAATGAGGATCAGCAACAACTCATGTCGGTGCAGGAGCGCATTGGCTCCCTCGAGCGTCGTCTGCAGGGCCTCTCCACGGTGATTGGCTATCAGCGTGGCTCCGTGAGCGGGGGCGGGGGTGTCGGTTTCACCCACACCACCACCTCATCTCACGCGATGGGGGATGAGCTTGGAACGGGAGGTACACCTGCTCCACGTGGGAGCCAATCGGATGATGGAGCACCGCACATGACTCCAGTGCAGGCCGTTGCCTACAGCCACAGCCTCCAAGACAACCTCGGCAAGGCCAAGTCGGAGCAGGCACACCTCGTGAAGCAGATTGAGCGTCGTCGGATGGCCTTCCTGCAGAACTTTGATGAGTGGTACATCCAACTCGGTGGCATCGTGGATGATGCCTACGGCGGAGACTACGGTGCGGAAGGATTCCCCCGCATTCGCGCCGTCGATGGCCCCGCGCACGCCGGTGGCATGCGTGAGTCCATGAAGTACCTCCTCACCGACCCTGACGCCAACCCCGAGGCCCTTCAGGGGCTTATGGATATCAACGGAGATAAATTTCTCGATGCGGCGGAGCGCTTTGATGCGATGGAGCTCAACCGGCAAATCGCACAGGACCCCGATAGCGCCGCCTTCTTCAACGCCAAGAAACTCATTGAAGTGCGCAGCCGATCTGGAAAAGGACGCCGTGGGCACTGAGATGGGGAGAGAGACGCTCAGCTCCAGCCTCAGTAGCTGATCAACCATCACACCACAATGCGTGGCGATGTATATAAGAACACAGGGCTGAATAGATGTCTTTGTCGCGCACTGTGTTCAGCAACAACTCATGTAGCTACCCACTGCGCGTTGTACTCACTTCTCTACTGATCTGATGTTAGATGGATCGTAGTGTTTTCGGCATGCGCCCTCTTCTTTTTCCGAGCATCTGTGCTGATGCACCAACCTCAACAACCACAGATTTCCCGTCCTTGGCCCGATCAATCTGTGTGACGGTCGTGAAGACCTTCTCCACCTCTGTGTTCTGGTTCTTCCAAGATGCATCTTCTTCACCTCTCCAATGTCTGTTTCACGAAGCTTTTTGTAGAAAGTGCGGTGATTTCCTTCTACCGCTGCTTCCTTCATCCTAAGCCTAGCCCCCCAACGTGGCAGCATTTAGAGCAGCTCGAGAAGGAGCATTTACTGTGCTGGTGTGTGCCTAGCACAACTAGATTGAGAAGCATCACCTCACGATGGATGTGGTTCCAATCGTGGCAAAAGAAATCGTCGCGCGATTTCATCGTAGAGTAGTGGCGGCGGCCTCTCCAGCCATCCGCAGCCACGATGGCGGAGCAAACAACAACAACAACTCCGACTCGGCATCTGCGGCGGCTGGAGGCAAGGCCGCTGCCTCCGCCGTCACAGTGGAGCTCGCCACCCTTCTCACGCGTTTGTGGTTGTTGGGCAGTGATCGCACCGATGAACTGAACAACGTGGCGGAGTCAGCGGAGCGCATTGAGGAGCTCGTTGAGACCATTGTGAAGTTTTTGGTTGACTGCCCAACCCCGAACCTCAGCACTCTTGTGCTCCAGTCGCAGGGATATACGCTGAAGAACACCCTGCACAACAAGCGCCGCACGGTGGAGGTGAAGAAGGAGGCCATCTCTATTCGCCTGACCGACACCATCGTGGAAAAGTTTGGTGTATCACCCGATGAGCTCCTCGGTGATATCACATTATACATCCTTCACAAGTTCGGCCAGCTGAGCTCCACGAGTGAGTCAAGCCTCCCCGCACACAAGGAAACGGCCGCAGTGTTGTGCGCCGTCCTCCCACGCCAACAAGTTACTGCCTTCACCAAGCAGGATAGTGTAGAGAAGCAGCGCCAGCTGGAGGAGCTCCGCCGGATTGTGTGGGGCATTCGCATCTTCAACAAGGAGGAGGGCAAAACCTCGGGTGCTGGGATCGAGGACGTACACCGGCTCGTGGAGGAGCCACAGGCTGATATTGCAGAGCAATCAAGCAAGGAGCTCGAACGTGTGCAGGAAAAGTTGAAGCAGACCCTTGCCGTCCTCACCTCCCCAACCTGTGCCCTTGCCCCCGGTGATGTTGCCCGACTTCGTGAGGAGTATCATCATCTCCTCGCCGTGGAGCACTGCCTTCAAACGGTGCGCTGCATGCATGCCTCCTTGTGCAATCGGCTGACGGCCTACATTCTGCCCAAGTACGATAGCACCGTCGAGGAGCTCCGCGATCTCTTCAACAAGCACAACAACGCCAACCAAGAGGCGGCGAGTGCTGCTGCTGCTGCCGCTGCTGCCTCGGCCGACTTCGAAGAAGGCAACGTGCCAACCAAGAAGGAAGCCGTGCCGAAGCGCATCGTGTACCCGAGGTTTGTGGAGCTCTCCGATGCCTACGAAGCGGCTGTCACCGGGGCGGAGGAGTTCGAAGAGATTCGCAGCTTGATGTCTCTGGCCCTTAACTCCGAGGCCACCTACCACTCATCCCTCCCCGCTTGCATGGCGGAAGAGGCGGTGCTCGCACAGGCGGAGCCACAGGAGGTGTGCCGGGAGGAGCTTGAGCAGGACTTGGTCAATCGCCTGCGCGAGGCCGCCCCACAACTGGGCGATTATCGTGCGTACTACACCACCACACTTCCACATACCATGGATGCATCTGCCATGGAGCTCTACCCACGCTCCTTGTGCGGTTTTCGCGGCTTCTGCCCGGTGAAGTACGTTGAGCATGGCGTACTCATCCCTGGCAACGCTCATTTTGAAGAAGATAGCACCTGCCCAGGCTACATCGTCCTCGAGGGCGGATCGGGGCGATGGGCGTTGCACAAGCCCATGACGTTTGCCTTCGCCTCTGATAATGAAGCTCGTCAGTTCGCGAGTAGCCCGCTCAAGTACCTCCTCCCGTGCTTGCAGACCTGCAATCGTGAGGAACCTGGTGTGACGTTGCTCCTCGGGTTGGTGGATAGTCTGCCGCGTGAGCTCTACATTGAAGGGGCACGTCAGGTGGAGGAGCCCGCACCCTCCGTCGATAGCGATGAGGAGGTGGCGATGCACGTCGGCACACAAACGGGTCAGATTGATTCATATCTCGATCACAACTACCGCTGGAATGAGTGGGATCTTCGTCGGCAAGCCTTGAAGCTGGCCAACCTCCTCCACATGCGCACACACTCTACGCAGACCATTGCCTCGCACTACCGCCGAGAAAACACCACTCAAGCTCGTCCACCCAAGGAACAGTGGGCCCAGACGATGCAGGATGCTGCCATCCAGCCTCCACGGGTTGTGCAGTACATCAAGGGCTTACGTGGTACGGAGTCTTCAGAGATCGAGCAGGTGCAGCGCACCTTCCTCTACTAGAGTGGAGGGGGGGAGGGATCTCCCATGGGCGTGTGGCCCGTACTGCTCGGACCATCACTGCCCAGACACACATCCATGCCATGCAGGTACGACCAACCCGCCCATGTATTGGGTTGGCCCCTGCGCTGGATGAAGAACATCATGTGTTCTTGAAGTTGTTCTTCAAATATGAAACAAGTGTTATTACCTACACACACACACACAACCCTATTTGGTTGTGTGTGTGTGTGGCACGTTGTTGCTGTTGATGTACGTTGATCATTGCCTGATTGGTGAATCACATAGATGTATCCTCTCTCGTCCTCCATCTTCTTGCTGTGAAGCACGTCTCTCATCATCATCATTGTGTTTACCTCCGCCCTCAAAAAAAATGGCCACGACAACCAACGCGCTGGCGGAGCGACTGATTCAACGCTTTTTGCGCTACTCCTCCATCAGCACACAGAGTGTGGCCGCCAACATTGGCAAGTGTCTTCCAACCTCACCCGGCCAGCAGGAGCTCGCCAACCTCCTTGCCGAGGAGCTCCGCACCGCTGGACTGGAGGATGTTGTGTGCGATGATTGTGCCACCGTCACCGCGGTGAAGCGTGGAACAAAAGTTGGTTGCCCACGCATCGGCTTCATCTGCCATTTGGATACCTTCGATGCTGGCATCAGCCCGCACGTGAAGCCCCAACGCATCATGTACTCTGGTGGGGATGTGTGCCTCAATCGTGAGAAGGATTTGTGGCTGCGGGCGAGCAAGTACCCAGAAATCGAACGCTACCGCGGGCAGGAGATTCTCTTCAGCGACGGTACCAGTGTGTTGGGTGCCGATGATAAGGCCGCCATCAGCGCTGTGATGGAGATGATAACGAGCCTCGATAGCGCCACGACGGAGCATGGTGATGTAGTGGTGTGCTTTGTTCCCGATGAGGAGATTGGCCTTCTTGGTGCAAAACACCTCGACGTGAAGACGCGCTTCAACGTGGATTTCGCCTACACCATTGATTGTTGTGAGCTCGGTGAGATCGTCTATGAGTGCTTCAACGCCGCCACCGTGGAGCTCCAGTTTGAGGGTGTATCTGCACACCCCATGTCAGCCAAGGGGGTGATGGTGAATCCTCTTCTCATGGCCATGGACTACATCTCCCTCTTCAGCCGTGATGAAACCCCAGAGAAGACGGAGCTCCGCGAGGGCTACTGGTGGTTTTCCAACCTGGTGGCCAACGCTTCGTCTGCCAAGCTCGGGGCGATGATTCGCGAGCACAACCTCATCAAGTACAAGCAGCGCAAGCAAGCCATGCTGGATGCCGTCCGGGTCATCCAAGAACGCTACCCAACCGGAAATGTGAAGATTAAGATGGACGACACCTACGCCAACATCGCCAACGCGCTCGAATCGGGCGGCGACTTCACCGCGGTGGAGCTCCTTCTCGACGCCACCAAGGCGGCGGGTGTGGTGCCCAAGGTTACGCCCATGCGCGGTGGTACCGATGGGGCGGCCCTGGCCTCACGTGGCATCATCACACCCAACTTCTTCACGGGTGCCCATCACTTTCACTCCTCCTGTGAGTACCTCCCGGTACCGTCCTTTGTGAAGTCCTTTGAGGTGGCTCGTTGGGTTGTGATCTTGGGCGCACAGCTCAAGGCGGGTACCCGCAAGAGTGCATCCTCGCTCTAAGGATGAGGATGAGCGGCACCAAAGGTGTTCCTGGTAACAGGAGATGATGCGATTTGCTCCCCTTCTCACCACCTACTCTAACGTTTGCTTGTTGCCTGTCGTGCGAAATGCGTTCCTTGTTGCCACTTGCCGTACAACTACTGCGGATATTCTAATCCACTCAACACGTACCGCTGACACGATGCCCGACGCACAGATGCCGATTCCCCAACACCACCATCTTCTTCGTTGCTCTCCTTCCTTCCCCATCTTCATCTTCATGAGTAGTCATTTCCAATTATCACATCTAGACTTCTTTCTTCTTTAGTAACAAGCTGTTGCACTTGACCACTTTCATCTGGTGCAGCACTTCCATCTTGCGGAGCGAGCGTTGATCCACTCCCAACCTAAGGAAGCAATTCTTCTACTTCATCTTTTCTCTCAACACAGAGCATCATCATCATCATATCTTTTTCTTTGATTGGAGAAGATGCTTCAACGTGGAACCTTCATCACCGCGTTGAGCCTCCTCCTTCTCCTCGCCAGCGTAGGGAGCCACGCGAGCGAGGTGAGCGAAGATGATGATTGGTCTTCACCCCCACCTCGGAGTGAGGTGCTGACGTTCCTCAACACCCCCGTGGAGCTGCTGCACGCCATCTACACCAACCACACACCAAAGCCCACATTCGTCTTATACACGGATAAGCATCTCTACAACAATCATCTCATGGAGGCGAGGCGTGGGGTGGAGCAGATGGCGGCGTTGCTGCCACCCAACTACGCTGACTTTTATGAGATGCAGATGGATGAAACAGACTTGGCCGACCGTTCGTGGTACGCCATTGTATCTATGGGCATTCCTCGGCTGCCATCTCTTGCCCTCTACGGATGCTCCCTTCAACGCAGTTTTCACTTCCCCGGCAACTTCCTCAACAGCTTCCCTGCCTTCTTCCCGCACTACTTCAATGGAGAGCTCACCAACGTCACGGGCATGGTGAATTGGGCCTTGAGTGTTGCCCCCACACAGTACGTTGATCCAGTTACCTTGCATCAGGTGGATGCCGTGAGCATCGTCTCGAGCCATGATGACGTGCGCTCGTGGATCCTCAACACGGCAGAGGGCCTGGATAACAAGCTCTCCCCGAGCATCTCCGTGTACCCGCAACGTGTGTTGATGGCCTACGTGAATTTGAGCAGCACCTTATCAGGGTCGGAGGTGGTGATCGCCAGCCTCTTCAACCGTGCGGCCCAGAAAGGAAATGCGCTGCTCACTGCCATCACAGACAACGCGGAGGTGGCGGCAGTGTGGGGCATTCGCAAGATGAATCATGCCGCCCACGCCCCATTCTCCTCAGTTCTGGAGCAGTGGAGGTCGGCGGGAAAGAAGAAGCACATCACCGCCATCGCCTCGGTACGGGACTTGGTGGTGGTGAAGGATGAGCTCACCCCACAAAATGTTGCTTCCACCGTTGATGATATCGTTGCCAGCACCACCACTCAGGACTTCCGTGCGGTTCAAAAAGCAACAATGGCGAGGGTTCAGCGCAACGTGGATCTCTTCCGCAAGCACCCTATGCGCAAGATTGCCTCCTCCCACCACCTCCAGCGTGTGATGCTCACCTTGCAGCAGAGTGTGAAGGTTGTCTTCTTCCTTCGGCAGAGCGACGAAGACTTCGCCAAGCAGTTTGCCGTGGCGGAGGATTTCGCCAAGCGCATTCAATCCACGGCGGTGAATTTCAAGATGAATGATTATTCCATCCAGGAACACATGTGGGCGCCACCGATGCGTACGGAGGCCTTTTGGATCGATGCCGATCAGCAACCCGTCTTCACGAGCCACATGGAGCTACGCTCTGTTCCAGCCGTTATCCTGCTGATGCCACTGCCCAACGCCAAGGAGAAGGAGCAGATTGATAATGGTGTGCTGTACCTCAACATCTCTCATGGCGCACACATCATCACCCGCCAGGATCTCAACACCCCGCAGGAGGAGCCATCTTCTGGATTGCATGATTTGAAGGCCTTCCAGCCCGGCTTCCCACGCGACTCGAGTGAGCTCATTCGCCTCTTCGCATCACCAATGCTGCCGAAGCGTCTGCAATATGGCATGTTCCCGGTGCATCACTACGAGCTGGTCCTGGAGCCTGAAGATGAAGATAATGTGAATGAGGAGTTGTGCCTCGCGTCGAAGAGCTCCGCGGCCTTCTGCTTCTTGGAAGTGGATCTGCGCCACTACCCACGTGAAGTATCTCCGCCGCCACGTTTGGTGCGCGACTTGTTCGATGGCGATGCGATGCCAGATACCGATGAGGAAGAGCGTGACAACGGCGTGAAGGCCAAGACCTCCACGCCCTACTCACGTCGAGCGCTGGAGAAGAAGCAAGAGAAGGAGGCCCAACGTCTAAAGTGGCAGGAAGAGATGGAAGAGAAGAGGCGCCGTCGTGAGGAGCGTGCACGGCTGAAGCGCAAGACCAACACACGCAGGAGCAGCAGCACCCAGCCAGCCACACGCTCTTTTGTTCCTACTGATGTGGATGGGGAGAGGGAGGAGGAGGTGGCGGCATCCACCAACAACTTCAAGAAGAGCCCCGCCACCACACCCAAGCAGCAGCTGCGCTCGATGCCGCGGATGGAGGAGGAGGAGGACGACTACACCTCCTACCGCAGCAGGATGGGTGATACCTCCCACTTTTATGTGCGACGTCCCAAGAAGCCGGCCAACTTCCAACCAAAGCGCCGTTTTCCGCAGGATGTGGCCTTTCGCAACGAGGCGCATTACATGTCTGGCGTCTTTGTGCGCAGGTCAACGCGCGAAACGTCGCCCGACGTGGATAACGCCACGGATGCCCCTCCGGAGAGGCGCAAGCCGGAAGATGATGTGATTTTGATGGTGACGAGCTTGGAAGATGAATAAGCACACATCATCCACATGAGAGAGAGAGAGAGAGATGATTATGATGATGATGGGGAAAAGAGGAATGAAGTGGGGATTGGCAGCACACACAAGCGAAGCCACGTTGAACACCGATGGGGAAGTGGTACACGACTACAAACCCTTCTTGTGGCTTGCTCATCACTATTTGCATCACCGCAACCTCCTCCTGGGCTATTGTGGAGGTTGTTGATGGGGTGCGAAAAAAATGGCAGATGACGCCACAGAGAAAAACTGGTTGGTCGTGCGTCATCGCCGCAGGCATGCCCTGTTGTGATGAAGGGAGGCGGGATGGGGGAGCTCGTTGATTTTTCTATAACCCTCACAGCTCCTCCGCCCCCTTCGTAGCCTCACCAGCTGAGCTCCTACAACACATTTTGCTCACTCTCTCTCTCTCTCTCCACACGTAGACGCACGCACCAATGAACGTCTTCTTTTTTTTATTACTTGAAACGTGACTGACGCCTGACAAGGTCAACATGATTGTTGTTGATGTAACGCGTCTTTTGTGTGTTGTGTTACCCATCATCATTTCCTCCTTCTTCTTGTTTTTGTTGTGTTCGTAGATATCAATTCGGCGTCGTGATTTGTGGCAGTCTTATTCTCTCCCTCCTCTTCCATCCACATTATCATCTTCATCATCATCATCATTGGTGGGTTGCCGCACACATTTGCACCTCTTACGCAATCGTAAAAAAAAAAACACCACCATTCGCAACCATGTCAGATGAGTTGTACGCCAAGCTCCACACCCTCACCCCACTAGACCTGAAGCAGCTCTCACGTCAGCAGAAGCTCGAGCTGATTCAACGCCATCGCGCCAGTGGAGCTCGCAACTCCAACGCCATTCTCTTCCTCTCCACCGATCTTCTTGCCGGCGGTGCACGCGGTCTCAGCAGCAGTGAGCTCTACGATGTGTATGAGCAAACGCTCATCGCCTCCCTCGACTGTGGCAAGCTAGACAACGCCAAGACCTATCTCAATCTTCTGGAGAAGCGCTTTGGCCGCAAGTCGGTTCGCGTGAATTATGTACGAGGCCTCTGCCTGGAAGCGGAGGGGAAGTACGCCGAGGCCAAGGTGCTCTACGAAGAACACGTTCGCAGTGAGGCACCAACAGACGCCTTCACCGTCAAGCGTCTCGCCGCAATGCTAAAATCGGAGGGCAAGTACAAGGAGGCCATCCACGTGTTGGAGTCGGAGAAGCACTACACCGATGCAGAAGGTGCCAAGTACAGCTACCTTGATATCCACCGCAGCAACTCCACCGACGTCTATCATGAGCTCAGCGCGCTGTACTTCCTCTGTGGTGATGTGCCCAAGGCAATGTACTACGAGGAGGAGGCCTTGTTGTTTGATATCGATAACTACGTGCTACACAACCGCCTCGGTGAGCTCGCCTTCATCTCCAAGGATCTTCATCGCAGCACCGTTGAGTACTCACAATCGCTGCTCCTGAATCCGGCAGAAAATAACAGCCGCGCTGCCTATGGATTGTGGCTCTCCGCCAATGAGAGTCTCCGCGCGCATGCGTCAGGTACGTTGAAGTACGATGATGAGCGGGATCTCACGCAGATGCAGGAGTTACGTGAGTTTGCCGCACAAACGCTGAAGCGCATGTACGCCGGCTCCACCATGACAGCAGATTTGGAGTCTTTTCTTAGTGGAGAGGTCGCTGCATCTAAGAAGTAGATGAATTTAGGCATTCATCGCCATCATCAACAACATCGTCGCGTTGCGTGGACGCCTGACGTTGGTGGATCTCATTTTGGAGAGGGGAAGTGGAGAAGGAGCATCATGGATCTCCATTCGTGAAGATCTTCCTCGCTTCTCCATCACCACCCGCACGTGAGTTAGCCCCCACAACTACTACATCCACACACAACAGACGTCATCCGCAATATGGATGCATCACCTCCACTTAAGCACACACACTCCCTACTCCACGTATTCAACCCCGACGGAAGGCCAGCTAAGGTTGCGATGATGGGCTGACGTGCGTCTAATCACTGGATGGCACACACATATTCACTCATTGCTACTCCAATCTCTCTCTGTCATGATGAAGATACTTGCATCTTTTCTTTTTTGTTGTTGTTCTCATACTCTTTCGTTCATGATGATGGTGAAGGAGTGTTGCCGTGAAAGTGGCGACGCTTCGCTCCACGTACGTGTGGTGTTGCTGTTGAGGCACACAACTGATTGGCCAAAACACCACACATAGATATTCACTTGAAGAAAAACACACGCACAAACATCTTCCAAGGCAATTCCATCGCTTGGTGTATCAGTATTAGATAGAGGTTGGTGCTGAGCTGTACGATTGCGGTCATTTAGGCCAGCGCAACAACATTTACATCATCATCATCACCTACGCATGAGCATTTCGACGGCAACGCAATCAACCTCCGCCGAGGCGGCCCGGCGGAGTGTGGATGAGGCGGCGGCTGAAGTGGAGATGGAGGCACCACTGCATGCCTCTCGTTCCGAGGTGAAGCGTAGCGTCAAGGCTCACACCACCTCCTCCACCAACAAACTGCATGAAGGACGTGCCAGTGATGGTGTTGGCTCTGCTCCAGCAGGTGCCCCACACAACACGAAGATTGGCGTAAATGATGATGATGCATGTGGGATGGATATCCGCCAAACCACAGAATACCGCGCGGCGTGGGATCTGGAGCTTTGGAAGGCCATCCAAGCAGACCGCTTTCGTAAGCAGGTGGAGGCTCAACGTACACGTGCGACGGGTGCGCTGACTAAATCCATCAAGGAGGCGGAAAAGAATCATCGCCAACGGTGGGCAGCGCGGGAGGCGGTCGTGGCGAAACGCGAGGATAAGCTCAAGCAGGATGAAGCTCAGCTTCAGCAACGGCTGCAGCGCATGTCGGAGATGGAGAAGGACCTTCGTCGCACACGTCAGCAGCTCCTGGATGCACAGAAACGTGTGGAGGAGGAGGTACGAGCACAGGTACGTCGAGCGAATGAGGATATCTCGCACAGGTCAAAGATGCTGCAGGAGCGCGTGAAGTCGGCGGAGGCCCTCGCCCAACGTGCGGACGAACGTCAACGTGTAGCCCAGGCGGAGTACCTCACCTTGTATGAGCAATTCAATGCCTATCGAACCAAACAACTCATTGGTGGAGGTGGCGGAGGTGGTGATGATGGTAGCATGGCAATGACCTCCACGGCCTACATGGACCGGATGCGAGCCCAACACCTCGAGGAGCAGCGTGTGCAGCTGGAGGGGATGCAGCAGCGCCATGATGGTGAGCTCCGTGTGGCACATCAACGTTGTCGGGAGTTGGAGGAGCAGAATCAACGCCTGACCGCTGCCCTCGCACGTAGGCGCGAGCAGCTCCGCGCCGCCACCACACAGGGCCGTTCCAGCAGCCCAACGGGGCAGCGTTTGGAAGATGGAGATCCTCTTCACGGCCGCGAGCATTCCGTACATCGTGTGGCCCACCTGACGACAGAGATTGAGCGGCTCAAGGCGGAGCGGGAGAATCTTCTCTGTGGCAGCGCAGGGGCGGTTGGTGAGGATGATCTCATCATTCACCGCCTGGATGAACGTGTGGAGGTGTTGGAGGAGGAGCGCAGGCACTTGACGAGTGTGGGTGGCCAGCCTGGAAGTATCGATCGATCATAAAGATCATCATCATCATGATCATTGCCATCATGGAAGGATGCAGTGCATTTAGAGATTTGCTGCTGCTAATGATGATGATGATGATGATGTTTCAGATTTGGTCGTTGGCGCGTCTGTTGTGTAGATTGTTGTAGATGCCGCCGCTCATGATTTCAGAAGAGAAACACACAATCATCAGCACCCAAGAAGATTCACGCATCGCATGTATGTGACGCTGATGTCTCGATGAAACGCACGACTTGAGACAACTGCCATGAATATTCTTCATCTCTCGCATCCTCCTTTTCTTCCTGCCGTAGAGATTCCGGTGTTGTGTGCATATCAAGCCCACCTCCACACATCAACATCAATCAAGATTCATTGATCATGAATATTTTTGCCAGCGATGCAGTGCTCTTCCGTCGTGGAGTACACCCACGCGGTGCCGATGATGATGATGATGATGTGATGGGTGCGCCACAAGCGGCCACCACCACCGCTGCTTTGGCCTCCGCCTTGACTACCTCCGCCTCTCCGCTGTCGCGCTCATCACGTGCAGGACGGCCATACCCCGATGCGCCATACTACGGCGTGTTGAAGGAACTGGAGCTGTGGGTGGATGTGTTAGTGCCTCCACGTACAAACCAAAAACAGAAGCTGGCGAGCTCCACTGAGGGGCATCTTCCGCGACGCACCAACGCTGCCCACGCCTTCACACGCCTTCCCATGATGCACGAGCATCTTGAGGATGTAGTACGTCGCCATGGCAACGTGTATTTTCTTGGCAGTCAGCCAATTATGCAGAATGCGGCACTCGCCGGTGGTGAGTTGGGTGGGCCCCCACCAACCGCATCCGCTATACCTGCTCGATCTGCATCTCCATCCAACACGATGACCACCTCACTCGCCTACTCCATCTACATCAACGGGTTGAATGAGCTCTTCAGAAGCTTTTGCCGTCTTCGTGATGCAGCACGCTCGGCGGAATCATCATCATCATCTGTGCCGGCAGATGTGCTTTATGTACGCATCATTGCCCATCCACGATGGAAAGATGTGGATGTTATGTTGTGCGTCGAGAAGGGACGACTGCTGCTCTATCTCAGCGCGAGCTCCAAGACCACCCAACAACACCTAAGCGCACAGGCAGAGCGTTTGGGTGTGGAGATGGCGTGGCTGGCTGGGGCGGCACTCCTTACGGAGCCCACCTTGTTGGCGCATGATGCACCCAACCCCGTTCTTGTTGTGTTTGTGGTCTTTCTTCACTTGGAGCTGACGAACAACGTCATCTCCACACATGCGCGGCAGTCGGCGGAGTTGGGGGCGGCTGTGCCAGCCCCGCTGGAGGAGGTACTCCACGGCTTTCAGGTTGAGGTGCTCTCATCGATTGCGTTCAGCGGGGCGGAGCTCCATCGGCCACAGCTACGCCTCGTCTCGAATTCCATTCGTGCCCGTATCGCTGGCGATGTGGAGGTCAGCGAGGCCAACGAAGGGGTGAGCAGCGTTGATGATGATGATGTAGGTGGGCGGAGGATCACCACGCCCGCCGCAGTACGTCGTCTTGTGTGGAGATTGTGTGGGCCGGTACATGTGCTCCATCCGCGACTGCTGCAGGCCTTGGTGTGTTGCTTGGTGGAGGAGTGCAAACTCAGCGCCTTCTCCTTGTGGGTGGCGGGTGATGCAACACGATCACTGGGCATGGCGCGGTTGGCAAAGGTGGATGGGGGCGGAGATGTTTCTGGCCTCCACTACCTCACCGGATTGCGTCAACGCGATGCGTGGGTAGCACATGGATCGAGCTCCTTATCATGGTTGAGCTACAGCCGTCTGAGCTCTCAGCTATGGATCGATGCAGCAGAACGTCGCCGTGTTGCTCGAGCTGCTGCTGCGGGCCAGGCTGGAACAGGAGAGGAGAAAGACGAGCACGTGGCAGATGGTGATGATGATGATGATGATGTTGAGTGCGAATTCCATCTCCGCGGAATTCACTACGACCGACCCACGCACAAATGTGATGCTGGAAAGAAGCGAGAACGTGATGATGATGATGATGATGATGATGAGGGTGTGGCGCACTTTTTCATGGATGTGGAGATTTCGCGCATCATGAATTATGGCGACGGTGATGTGCTCCTGCCATGATCCAGTCCGTGCTTCAACCGTTCACGTTGCTTGCATCCATGGAGCCACAAACACTACAGCCCACAATATATGTGCTTCCCCCAATGTGGTTCTACACTACTCATATTTTGTTCTTCATCATCATCACTTCTACCATGTTGTAGCGGATAGGTCATCATCATCAACACCCCCAGGAATGATGTCAAGGACTTCTTCTCTCAAGTGTTTGCTCGCAGCGGTGCTCCTTCTTGCATGCGTGGAGCTCTGCAACGCCACCACCTACGTCGTGGTGGATTCCGACGGAAGTGTTGAAGATAGTGCCGCCCTCATCACCATGCTACAACAGGCCCATCATCATGGCACCTCGGTCCAGCTGCTCTCCGTGAGTGGGGCCACGTGGGGCTACGGCAGCAGTGCCACATACAACTACTGCCAGATCAGCCGTCTCTCCGCCTATGCCCTGGGTAGCAGCTTCGCCACCGCCCTTGGCCGCCCCACCTCCATCTCCGACGGGTACAACCAAAGCACGTTGATGCGCGGTTGTCATTGCAGCCAAGGATTCCCGCGCACACCGCAGGAGGCGAAGGAGCGCAACATGGCCTACGCACGTGCCGATGTAAGTGCCGCCTTTGGGGCTGCGCCACGCATTCCATCCAACGCCGGTGAGTCCAAGGCGGTGTGCTCCGCCACCCCAGATGCCGCCATGCAGGAGCTCCTGCACATCATTCAAGGGCTTCGTGTTGGTGTAGATCGCATCGTCTATCTTCAGTACGGCAGTGCCACCAACCTCGCCGCCTTCCTCAGCTTCTTGAAGGCCAGCGCGAGCACCGCGGTGGTGAGCCGCTTCGTTTCATCGACGGAGGTGCATGTGGTGGAGATGGGCTACAGCGCGGGGGCAGATCAGGTGGCGATGCAGCAGCTTCTCGATGCCACGGAGCTGGAGCTGCATCTCTACCCGCCATCCTTCTTCGCCCCCTCCAGCTGCCTGAGCGCCACCCGTTGGCCGACCTTATTTGATGCGTCCGCCGCCCTCCCTCTCGCCGACTGGCTGCAGAAGAGCTGGACGGCCAAGAAGAAGCTCGTCGATGCACGGGCTGGCCAAGATGCCTTCTTCCGCGAGTGTGGCACGCCACCCTCTTTGGCTGCGCTGTGCTCCACCAACCCCTTCTTTCGCACCCTCTGCACACCATACCGCACCGTCGCCACTGGCCTACACCTCAGCCTCCACCCTCCTTCGACCACAACGGGGCCCGTTCACTTTCGTGCGTCTGGCTTGAATCTTACCCACCCCATCTACTACATGAGTAGCACCGCCAACGCCACGGGATCGCACCAGTACGTGTACACAACACCCGCAGATACCGTCCTTCCTGGCATGTCTGGTGGCTCACTCGTCTCCAACTTTTGGCAGAAGTGGCCTGCGATGCTTCAGAACCTCTTCCCGTAGGATGTGGTGCCGATGAAGAGATGCAAACACTCTACCATGCACGTAGGTGGTGCATGTGTTTCTGTGAAAACCTCAACTGCGAAGTAGTACATCTGCCAACAGCTATGCGATCAGCAACCTCTCCTTTGTTTTTCTTCACGATTTAGGCATACGTGCCATCACAACCGTTGATTTGTGCTCCACATCGTCATTCATTTTAGAGCAGATTTTCATCATGAGTTCATGCATAAACATGCGTGCGGTGGTGATCATGCTACTACTGATTGCGCACTTCACACTTGTAGCAGCACAGGACCCCATCTATGTGCTCGACATGATGAGCGCCATTAGCACCACCCCGGCCGAGGCGAGCATCAACCTCGGCTTCAACGAGGCACTACGCGTCGGCATCCTTGCCGCCATGACCGCCGCCAACTTCACCACGACCAACGGCCAGGAGATTATCCTGATTCCCACCAATCTTACCAGCTCAAGTGATGCGGTGGCGGCGTTGGAGGCGGCGTTGGCCGACCCCACCACCGCCGACCTCATCACCGTCTACGGCCCCGTGGGCGATGATCCTCTTCAGGCGTTGATGAGCTCAAGTGCGTTGCTCGACCACGACTTAACCTGCTTCGCTCCGGTGACCGGCTCGCGGCAGGTGCGGGCGGCGTGGTCGCCTCACGTGTACTTCACTTTTGCCAGCCCCACGGTGCACTTCCTCAACGTGCTGCAGTACATTGTCGGAACGATGGCGGTGCGACGCATTGGCATGATTTACTTTGACGGATCACAGTTTGGGCCCTTGGAGCTCGAGTCGCTAAACACGCAGTTGGCGAGCATCGACTATGATCCCGCCATCGTCCTCAGCCCACCTCTCGGAGCCCCACTCGATATGAATCTCATCAATGAGTTCTTGGAGAAGGAGCCCCAAGCAGTGCTCATCTCTTCCTTCTCGAGTGATTCCCTGCGTATCCTGATGCAGGCCATCCTCCTCGACCCACGAAGCAGTGGGGTGCCCTTCTTCTCCACCACGCTGACGGAGTACGCCCTCACGGAACTCTACGCTGACCTGGTCGCTGCGGGCTCGGTGGTGGCGGAGGCGAACAAACTCGTCTTCGCCAGCAACTCCCCCTCTCCCTATGACCTTAGCGTGAGTTTCATTAGCCGCTTTCAGCAAGAAGTCCATGCATACGAACAACACCCCCTTCTTTTTGGCCACAGCGCCTCCCTCTACAACCCACACTACGCGGAGGTGATGCTGATTGGCTGGACGAGCGCGAAGCTCCTCCTGCGTACATTGAATGATCCTCAATGGACCAGCAGCCGAGCTTCCTACATGAGTGAGCTCTTTGACCAGCGGCAGTACCTCCTCGAAGAAGATCTCGTCTACGGTGACTATGGTGGCAACTGCAGTGCCAGTGCTGTGGCCTCTGGTGCAGTGTGCAGCTGCAACTCGGGTGGGCGTCAGTCCTTCCTAAAGTTCCTCGACCAGACCTTTAACTTCTCCATGACGGAACATTCTGTTGTGAGCATTCCGCGAACGCAGTGTTTGGTAAGTACCACGGGTGCACTCCTGCACCAATCCACTGCCTTCTTCCTCGTTTCGACCAACGATGCGGTGTCGCAGTACATCTCGGCGGCCATGTTCGCCGCCGCGAGGGCGGCATCGAGCATCACAGTAAGTGGTATCGATGGGGAGGCCACGGTTCACTTGGCAGAGGTCAGCACCACCTCCAGCCAATATCAAGCGACCTTCAACACCCGATTGCGCAACTTCCGTGAAGATATCGTCTTGGGCATGCTGCCCGCCTACGTCTCCGCAACAGATATTCTGGTGCTCGACCCGGTGAGCCCTCAGGCTGTGGTGGCAGCGGGGGCACGCAACTCCATCTTCCTCATGCCCACCCTTCGGCAGCAGCTCTACGTCTTTGCCGCCTACCAGGCCCAGGTAAAACCCTCTGCCATCCACGCCATTCTGCGGAGCACCGAGGCGGAGGTTATCCGGGAAGTGCTGGAGGCCTCTCTCGAGACCTTTGAGCTGGACCTCGACAGCTCCACCTTGCTGCGGGAGACCGCGCAGATGGATGTTCTCGGTGAAAGGCTCCCAACCTCCGGTACCATCTTCTTTACGGGAGCCACCAACCGCACCGCGGAGAGGGACCTCACCTTCCTTATGGAGCAAGTCGCAAGCTACCCACAACTGCAGGTGGTGATGAGCTTTGATGATGTGGCGAGCAACTACAACATTCTACTCCCCATTCTTGACGTGGCCGATGATGCCACGCTTCAGCGCATCTTCTTCTGCACAAGCCTCCCACATTGGGGTGATGCACTGAGTACGTCGGAATCTGTGCAGCGCTACCACACCCTCATTACGGACCCACTGGAGTGGAGCCCACGTTCGATGCAGGGTTATGTGGTGGAGCAGTTCGCCAAGCGCGTGCTCATCCTCTCCTCTGACCGCAGTTACGCATCCCTCCTCCGATCCATCTACTCTAATCAAAACTTCATGGTGGATGATCTCTTCTTTGGCCAGTACATGGACGACTGCGATGAGATGCATGAGTCCTGCGTGCCGTCCAACTACGGTGCCACCAACATCCGCGTGTGGAGTTTTGCCCGAATCACGAACCCACAGGTTCCGGTGACCTTTGGGCCCCTCACCCCCGTCTTGACATACACAAGTCGGGCCAAGTCGTCGAAGCTGAGCACAGGAGCGATTGTGGGCATCACCGTTGGTGTGGTGGCAGCCATCGCCATTTTCATCATCATCTTACTTCTTGTGTGCTGCTGTTGCTGCTGCAACGGCACACGGCAGCAGAGCAATGCTCCGGCGAAGCCGTCAGAACCCCTCACCCTCCTCTTCACCGACATTGAAGCGAGCACCACCTTGTGGTCTACCATCCCTCAGTTCATGCCCGAGGCCCTCTCCGCCCATCACCGCATCATTCGCCAGCTCATCGTCAAGCACCACTGCTACGAAGTGAAAACCATTGGCGATTCCTTCATGATTGCCGCCAAGAACCCCTACACCGCGGCGCTCCTCGCACAGGACATTCAACACGCCCTCTTCCGCCACGACTGGAAATCGACGAACTGCGACCAAATCTATCTGAACATGGAGGAGGATATGGCAGAGATGGATGCCGACTTCATCCTCACCGCCACCACACTCGAGGCAAAGACCTACGCCGAGCAGTGGAGTGGCCTTCGGGTGCGGATTGGCATCCACACCGGCATCTGCACAATTCGCGACGACCACGTCACCCATGGTTTCGACTACTCCGGAGACACGGCCCTCATTGCCTCGCATACCGAAGCCCTCGGCCATGGTGGGCAGGTGGTACTCACCTCTCACGCCTGGTTTGCCATGACGGAAGCGGAGCGGCAGACGTTGCGGATATCGCGCTTGGGCCCTCATCGTATCCGTGGATCACCACAGCCCATCAACTTTTATCAGCTGAACACCGTTCCAGGGCGCACCTTCCGGCCTCTCCGGGTGGAACAGACCTTGGTCGAGGAGAACGACGACTCCGAGGCGATGACCGACCCCTTCTGCGAGGGTATCCCACTCACCGGCCCCGCCGAGATTCTCTCAACGGTCCTCTCCGCTTCCTTTGCCCCCTTCACCCCACTTCAACGCATTGGTGAGCTGCAGACCCTGCTGCGCCGCTGGCAGAGTGAGGTACCCCACCAACCTCGTGACCAGACCAACCTTGACTACAGCAACGGCCTCTTGCGCCGCATGGTCGTTCACCTTGCCCAACAACTTGACCCCAAGGAAGCATTACAGCTCCTCCGACCCACCCGCGGCGAACACTCCAAGGTCTTGCACGCCAGCCCCTCCATCGCCGAGGAGAGCCGCGCCGATCCAGCCACGCTGCGCTGTGATCAGCAGCAGTACACCGTTGCAGGTACCCACGGACCCAGCACAGGGCCGGAGCCCACCACCGACAGTGCCGATGGCCCTCCCTCCTCTACCGAACGCGCAGACAGCAAAGCCCCCGAGCCTGCACAACGCCAGCTTGGACAGTCACAATCCTTCGAACCGCTCCAGGCAATTGGGCTACATCCTGCTCACCGCCCAATGCCCCATCCAGCCTCTATTGACACCATCTTTCTCGAATAGCTCATCTTGCAGCACCCCAAATACACCCGGCAGGTAAACACCACACCGCCAATATCTCTCTATGTGTCTTTTCTTTGTGAACCAACAATCATAGCCTATACACAAATCCACTTCATACCACGTCCACATTTCCTCTGTCTTCATTACTTCTTGTCCTCTTTCCAGCGTACATTGATCGCATCCACCTGTTCTGCGCCAATCACTGAGTCGGTCTATACTTACCATTCAGCTCCACATCACTGTGTTCTTCATCCTTCCATGTGTACTTCTCCACTTCCTTTGCCTCGACATACAGTTCTCACCGTCCCTTCACCTCCACTTCTCGCATTCCTCCTACGTATTCTCTCTCACTCCCCTTTCTATTTTCACGCTCTCACTCCTTTCCTCCATACCCTCTCATACCTTTCTCTTGTTGTATGTCTCACTACCACCCCTACTCTTACACACGTGGCAAGTATCTGCTCTCACACACACTCTCTCCATAACCACTCCACCTAACAAGCTCAACCATGGGTAAGGATAAGGTACACATGAACCTTGTGGTGGTCGGCCACGTCGATGCCGGCAAGTCCACTGCCACCGGACACTTGATCTACAAGTGCGGTGGTATTGACAAGCGTACCATTGAGAAGTTCGAGAAGGAAGCCGCTGAGATCGGCAAGGCCTCCTTCAAGTACGCCTGGGTGCTTGACAAGCTCAAGGCTGAGCGCGAACGTGGTATCACCATCGATATTGCTCTCTGGAAGTTCGAGTCCCCCAAGTCCGTCTTCACCATCATCGATGCCCCCGGCCACCGTGACTTCATCAAGAACATGATTACCGGTACCTCTCAGGCCGATGCTGCCGTGCTCATGATCGACTCCACTCAGGGTGGCTTCGAGGCTGGTATCTCCAAGGATGGCCAGACCCGTGAGCACGCTCTGCTCGCCTTCACTCTTGGCGTGAAGCAGATGGTTGTGTGCTGCAACAAGATGGATGACAAGACCGTGCAGTTCAGCGAGGACCGCTTCAAGGAGATCACCAAGGAGGTCGGTTCCTACCTGAAGAAGGTCGGCTACAACGTCGAGAAGGTCCGCTTCATCCCCATCTCTGGCTGGCAGGGAGACAACATGATTGAGAAGTCCGACAACATGACCTGGTACAAGGGCCCCACCCTTCTTGAGGCCCTCGACACCCTCGAGGCCCCGGTTCGCCCCGTGGACAAGCCCCTCCGTCTTCCCCTTCAGGACGTGTACAAGATCGGCGGTATCGGTACGGTTCCCGTCGGCCGTGTGGAGACTGGTGTGATGAAGCCCGGTGATGTTGTCGTGTTCGCCCCCGCCAACGTGACCACTGAGGTGAAGTCCATCGAAATGCACCACGAGCAGCTCGCCGAGGCTGTGCCCGGTGACAACGTTGGTTTCAACGTCAAGAACGTGTCCGTGAAGGACATCCGTCGTGGTAACGTGTGCGGTAACTCCAAGAACGACCCCCCGAAGGAGGCCGCTGACTTCACTGCCCAGGTGATCATCCTGAACCACCCTGGCCAGATCAGCAACGGCTACGCTCCCGTGCTCGATTGCCACACCAGCCACATTGCGTGCAAGTTCGCCGACATCGAGTCCAAGATCGATCGCCGTTCCGGCAAGGAGCTGGAGAAGAGCCCCAAGTCCGTGAAGTCCGGCGATGCCGCTATGGTGAAGATGATTCCCCAGAAGCCCATGTGCGTGGAGGTGTTCAACGACTACGCTCCCCTCGGCCGCTTTGCCGTCCGTGATATGCGCCAGACCGTGGCCGTGGGCATCATCAAGGCCGTGACCAAGAAGGACGGCAGCGCCGGTAAGGTGACCAAGGCCGCCGCCAAGGCCTCCAAGAAGTAAATCAACGATGAGCGACCATCGTGACGGCGGCGTGTGCCTTCGGAGTGAGGAAGCGCACGTTACTGAGCATTGAAGTGGAAGAGCGACGTATGCAGATACTTTTGGTTTTATTTCTACAGTTCATTTCTAATAATTGTTTTGTGTTTATTGGCGTTTCAGGTGACTGGTGGTGTTATGTTGTCATGTGATGTTGTTTTGTTTTTCTGTTGATGGAAATGGTGCTTCGACTTGTTTCTGCTTGTGGGTAGCTTCTATTGTCGTAGTGGCAAGTTGTTTGGTAGGTAGGTTTAGCTACTTGTGTTGATTGCTGCATTGTGATGGGTGCTTGGTTAAGCCGTCTGCAAGGGGCATTGGGCCTGTTGCCGGAAGAGCGAAAGATTCGTGTGCTTATCTTGGGCCTGGATAATGCGGGCAAGACCTCTATTCTGTATCGGTTGCATCTGGGAAATGTGGTGTCAACGGTGCCGACTGTCGGTTTTAACTTAGAGACATTGCAGTACAAGAATATATCCTTCGAGGTGTGGGATCTTGGTGGCCAGACTGGAATTCGTCCATATTGGCGGTGTTACTTCAGTGGTTCAGATGCAGTGGTCTATGTTGTGGACAGTACAGACAAGGATCGAATGGGTGTAGCAAAGCACGAGCTGCATGCGCTTTTGGATGAAGATGAGCTCCGTAAAAGCCTCCTTCTCATATTTGCCAATAAGCAGGATTTGGAGAATGCCGCAAGTGAGACAGAAATTGCTCAGCAGTTGGGAGTGGCGTGTATTATGAATAGAACGTGGACGATCGTGAAAAGCAGTGCGCGATCGGGTGATGGGCTACTGGAAGGGATGGATTGGCTCGTGGATAAGCTGAAGGAGCAGGGAGTGGTCCCAAAGTAGTCTCTGTGCCACGCAGAACGTACACCACTGAGAGGGATGTCTGCATTCTAGTGGCGCTATCTCAGCGCAGATACTGTATTGGTGATCATGGCTGTAATGAAGAACAGTGGTGAGGTATCTCCAGTTGTAGTGCTGATCAAGGTGACTAGTTGATGTGTTGAGTTGTATTGGCCCTCATCAGTGCTGCTGCTTCTTCTTCTTCACATAATCTACAATATTTCGCAATTCACAAACAGGATATCATTCCCAGTAGAGCAACTGTGGTGACTCGCCCGTTGTGTCCGTGGACATACTAGTCAGCGTTACAGGAGCGGCGAAGCCATTGTTGGCTTTCGTGCTGTCTGTTTAGGGACAGCTAGTGGTTTGTTTTCGTTGTGGCAAGGCTTCGTTGCTGTTTTTTTTTGCAGTGATTTTTTTTTTTTGCATCCTATCATAGACTTAGGATCGACCGGAGAGACGCGCTGACGCGTGGATTGCCACGGTCCCTCCTTTGTACTAGTTCTTGCACTTCAGGGAGCGGAGAGCTCCTCCTTTAGTTGCCCATCATCATGGACTTCGATGCTCTTCAGCATAGTTTAGAGCAGAAGAGCTCCATCGCTGCCAATGATCCGCGCATTGAAGCCCACTACGACCTTGTTGAGCAAATTGGTAAAGGGGCCTACGGTGTCGTTTGGAAGGCACACAAACGCGGAGGAGATGATACGTGGTTCGCCGTGAAGCAAATTAACAAGCGGCGTGTAGAGTCGAAGAGCTTGAAGGAAGTAATGGGTGAAGTAGAAACAATGAGCATGTTGAATCATCCCAACATTGTTCGATTGGAGCGAACCTTCCAGGACAATGATAACCTGTGGATCGTCATGGAGTATCTTCCCGGCGGAGAACTTCATCAGATGCTCACGGAGAGTGTCACAGAGACAACGGCGAAGCGCATCATCACACAGCTTCTCCTGGCGGTGGAGTACATCCACGATCGTGGCATCGTTCATCGAGATCTGAAGCCAGCCAATTGTCTCTTGACCGGTGATTATACCCTGAAGATCTCCGACTTTGGTTTTGCCGTGTTAGCGGGCTCGGAGCAGTGTCTGACGACCTACTGTGGAACGATTGCCTTCATGGCACCGGAGATCCTCCTCAAGAAGAACTACGGAAAGCCGGTGGATATGTGGGCCTTGGGGGTGATGACCTACTTCATCTTTCTGGGTGAGTACCCCTTCAATGGCGACTGTGCTGCCTCTGTGACGAAGGCCATTTGCAAGAATTCCTACAATGCTGATCACGAGCGGCTCATGCAGTACCCCCTTCTGCGCGACTTCGTCTCCCGCCTGCTGACACCCGATCCCAACAAGCGCATCACCGCCAAGGACGCCCTAGCCCATCCATGGATCAAGGCCTTGGATAGCACCACCTGCTCTCGCCGTCGTCGTGGTGATAGTATGGGTAGCTGCCTCCCACCCATCTCCCGATTTCGTGCAGTGGTCTACACCGTCATGGTGGCACACCGCATCCGCTACTTCTATCACTGCCGCCGGCTGGCCAAGCTTGGCTTCGGCAAGATTCAGCTACTTAGGAACTTTCACTATTTGGTGACGGGTAGGTTTGGCTGCCGCCGAACCTCCTTGAGCTGTGCCAAGATGTTTCCAGATAAGCCCCAGGCCCTTCTTGAGCTCCTGCCAATGGTGGAGTCCTGCCCAACCATTGAGCACTTAGACCTTAGTGGCAACAATATCGATAACTTAGGGCTGGTCCAGTCACTGCTCAAGATGGTCAGCAAACACCCCGGCCTCCTCTCGTTAGACCTCTCCAACAACCCAATTCCTGCCCTTGCGGGTCGTGGGCTAGTGCGTCTGGCTCGAAACCCCACCTGCCGCATTCAGCAAATCAATGTGGAAGGTACGCTCATTGGGGCAGATTCCATCTCTCAGCTGCAGACTGCGTTGAAGGAGAAGGCAGAGGCACCGCCACCTTCGAATCCACTTGGTAATCATCATAGCAACAGCGCGTCCAGCATGGAGGCGTCGAGTAGGCACGGGGAAGTCACGCTTCCGTCCTCGTCCACCTTCGCCTCACGTTCGCATAGTATTGGTAAGCGGCAGTCCTTTGCCACCAATTCTGCAACGAAGCGATCGCTAACTGGCACCACCTCATCAACCAAGCTTCCCATGCTCTCCCGGCGGACGGCATCCTCGCACAAGGATAGCAAGTAGCTGTGTTTGGCGGGGTTGGAAGGGTGCGGGTGGCGCAAGTGTGGGGGTATGCGGTGGGAATTCCCTCCCCGGAGTGGAGTTGTGGTTATGTATAAATAGTCATGGAAGAGGGAGCGACCACGAATTCGATTGCGCATTTAATCGTCAATCATCATCATCATCTTCACCAGAAGCATTCCTCTTCCTCCCCCCCTCCCCCTTCTCCCTCTCTCCTCTAACCTCAGTGCTGTTTCTTCCCTCCGCCACTGCGAAATGCTCTCACTTGTATCTTTTGCTTGACTTGGCCGTCGTTGTTTCACTTTTTTTTTCTTCTGACAAACATACACACCAACATCAAAATGCTTCTACCCTCTCTCGAATTGCGTTCTCACCGCATGTGTTCGCTCTGGAGGAATCTGTTTGTTGGAAGCATGTAGAATAGCGGGGAAAGACGGCGTGAGGCAACTGTTTTCTTGTTTTTTTTTCATTTACTGATTTGTTCTCTTGCGTCTCTCTTCTTCAGTCGGAAGTCTTTGGCGGCATGTTTGCTCGGATGTGATGGTGAGGAGGACCACTATCCACTTTGCTGCCCCCATCCATCTCCCTCTTTCCCTCTACTCGCCACCTCACGGCGACGCCACTTGATGTTTGTAATGTCTCCTCTCTCTCTCTCTACCTGTCTTCGTGTGGTCTGTGAGGTTCGTGAGCTCCGCCGTTGATGTGACGGCGGCTGCGCAGGGCTCACAACTTCAGCAGCTCAGCTACGTCACTTTCCCCCCCGCCGTCCTTCTTCTCACGTCTGTTTGATTATTTTGTTGTTCTTTTTTTTGTGCGTGTGTGAGAGTTAACGTGGTAATTCTATGATGGGGAAGCACGCACATACACTCACGCACACTCACAAACGCACGCACTCCGCACGTTGTGTCTCGAAAACAAGACTGATTTTTTTTTCTGCTTGTTTGCCGCATCGTACGGTGTCTGCATTTCCATAGTTGCTACGTGAATCTCTCCCTTCTTTCACGTCGCACATGCATGGATGAGCTCTCTCGCCTAATCATTTCATCCATGTGCAATCCTCTGACAGGATTGTGGAGTCGGATCATCCATGATGTGTTGCGGCTGTGTTTGTCTGTGCGGTCGCAGCTCACATCTCACGTAGCGTTGGAATAAGATCATGAGCACATCCATGCGCACAAACCCACGTAACGAATCATGAACGAAAGTCAGAAGCTCGTGCATGTGAGTGCGCGTGTGTGTCTGTATGTGTGGTCAACCTCCATTCTTTCGTTGTAGCATAACTTCTTTTCTTTGTTTCTGTCTGCGTTAGTTGTTTGAATGTTCTCCAGTGAGCGCGTGAATGGATAGCACAGGGGGGAAAGTACCGGAGGAACGGCGACGGCCGTCGAAGATGTGACGACGAAGAATATTCTTCTTTTTCTTTTTTCTTCATTTTTTTCTTTTTCGATTTCTTGTGGTTGATTTGGTTGGTGTATCAAAGTTCTGTGGTTAAACCTTGGGATGTACGTCGGCATCCTCATCACCATCTCCAGCCTCTCTATCCCTACGGCACGTCCTCATGAGATGCGATGCGATGTTGGGGGAGTAGCACAAACGCACAACTAGACGCATGTGATGGCGAATATGCAGCGTTGGCTGTTTCGTCGTACATGCGCTGTGAATGCTCGGGAGGGAGTTTGGACCACTCAGGAGATCTATGCTACCATTCGCCCCCCCCCCATCTTTCTTTCCTACCCAGGATAGCGCGAGATCTGCGCGACGTATATGATGGAGACGATGTGCGAAGAAGAATCATGAATCAATTTATTACTTTTTTTTTCGTAATGGCTGTCTGTGTTTCCGTCGTCCCGTCTTCAGAGTATTGTGAAGTATCCCATCATGCATCTCCTCCAACAATCTCTCGAACATCATCATGGCGTGAGCATAGGTCAGGTTTAGAGTATTCATGGCCAGTTCTGCACCATCGTCGTCGTCTCTCGTCCTGTGGGGAAACACAGGTCGTCGGCTGCAATTTAGCAAAGATGACCTCAAGATGCCCGAACACATTCACAACTTAGCCAACGCACACTTTTATGAGAAGCAGTGGGATAGTGTGGCATCCTTCTGGTGCAATCGTGTACTGAAAGACACACATCTGCAACAGTTGTCCGTGGCTGATTTGGTGGCACGCATTGAGGAAGACATTCACAAGCGGTGGCTCCAGCGACGAAAAGAGCAGGCGCTGCACAAGAAGAAGAAGCGACTGATGCAGAAAGGCGGACCTGCAGGGGATCCATCGCTTACAGTGTTGCTGACCAACGTGGTTGGTGCAGACCACTATCGAACTTCATCTGAGACGGAGCAGGCGGAGCTTGTGGAGTCCATCATCCGACGCGTTGAAGAAGTGAGCGGGGATCACGTTCTTCGTCATGAGGTTCTTCTTGATTCCACCGAGGAAGAGCCTCCGAAACAGAAGCGCAAAGTGGATGAAGAAGGTGCGCCAGACAGCCAATCAAGTGGTGAGGTGGATGACCGCATGGCGTTGGTCTGCCAGCTATCCAGTGAAGAGAAGGCTGCCACAGCCATTGCCATGATGCATGGGAGTCGCTTTGATGGGCGCACTGTCATTTGCCGTTTCTGGACGTAACAAGTTGATCCAACACATGCGTGCGTGTGTGAATGAGAAGAAGCCTGTAGGTCTTTGACAGCACGGACGCACCCTCCCCCACTCCCCACACACACAACCACATTTTTTGTTGTTGCCTTCACTAGCTTGGCACATGATGTTGATGCATGTGTGCATGTGTGCAGGTTGTGTCATGGGTTGTTGTCATGCAGCATCACTTTCATTTTCATTTTCTTCACGTACAAAGCTCTAATAGTTGTGGTGGCTGTGTGAGGACTTCATTCACACGTATGCTTCCCAAGCAGGTAGGCTGCAGAGGATGTTGGCGAGGTCTTCGACGTGGTCATGTGGCAACGGCCTCCAACCCTCGGTCCATCACCACGGGCGAGAGCTATAGCTACCGCCCTGGTCGGATTGCGCGAGGTCTTCGTGCTATCTTCACCCTCTTCACACCATCCGCGGTGAAACAACGCATTGCGATTCGCATGAAGTCAGGCATGGAAAAGGCAGAACAGCTGGAAAGGGAGCAACTGTGGCTCCGCACGCACGGCTCCCCGCTTCAACTCATGGGCTTGCCGGACCACGCAGAACTGACGGAGGTACGCGCTCGCTATCGTCACCTCATCCTCGAAACCCATCCTGACACGGCAGCACATGGAAACAAACTCACAAGCCGCAACAACAACACAAGCGATTATGCACTCCTGCAAACGGCATACAGCATGGCAACCACACCTGGCAGCTTGTGGCACCGCAATGGTTCAGCTCCGCAGCTCTACGAACAGCTGGTGAAGACCTCGCGTATCGGCCGTGTGCGGGGAGTGACGGTCTTTGCCGTGTTTTCCTACATCATCATGGCCTTGGTTGGTCTCTTCTTTTCCTGTGTTCTGGTGCAGCGGGGGCTGGAGCTGGCGCTGCAGCTCTTCGATCCAGAGTTCTTCAGCTTCATGCGGAAGCAGGAGGAAGATGAGCGCCGACGCCGTGAGGCGGGTGAGGTGGTGAATACCGATCCAAAGCGTCTTGCCCCAACGGCCCTTCGAAAGCTGCTCTTCCCTGGCCAGTACATACACAACACACATGAATCGTCGGAGTAGCACACCTCCATCGACTAACCCAGCATTGGGATGAACTTTGACGTCACTCGATGCGTGACCAATCACATCACGAAAACACTTCAACGATCTGAATCTTCTGGAGTATCTACTGTTTCTGTTGTTCTTCTTGCTCATTGCTCGATCAATGCTTCTTCTTCCTCTTGTATCTTCTCTTCTTGCTGTGGGGTGTAGGTCTCGCCGATCTATCGGTTGACCCTCATCGTGATCGTAGTTCGTGTTGCTGTTTGTGATTGTTTTTCCAAGTTGTTTTTTTTCGTTATCGCGCGCGCACACACGCATTCCCATATAACAGAAGGTGCGTAGGAAGGGATTCGTGAGTAGTGCGTTCTCGCCACTAACAGAGCCGCCAGACCACATCTCCTCCCCGCTGAAGAGTGAGGACGGAAACAAGAATCTGCTATCTTCTACTGCTGCGGGTTTTGTTGTTGTTTGATTGGTTCCTTCCCCCATTTTGCGTTGACTTATCTTTTTGTTCGTGTGTTGTGTGCCGAGCATCACCCACAGACAGCCGTTTAAGCCATGGATGCGTGCCACCCCAAGGCCCCTTGCGAGGCCTACTGCCTCGTCCCAGACGACGGCGACGATAGCTCAGCCTCCACTTCGTGTGAGTGCTCCTGCCAACACGTAGAAACGTTTGTGGTGGGCGAGTATCACCTCTCGTCCTGCCCCATCTGCCTTGAACGCTTCACCCTGGACAACCCTGCCATCATGGTACCATGCGAGCACGGGTTTCATCTTCAGTGCCTTGAGGCGTGGCGCGACCGCTCGCCCAACTGCCCCGTGTGCCTCAGACCACTCGAAGGGGTTGCGGGGCGTGTGATGGATGCCAATGACACCAAGTATCGACGACGCTCACGCATTCCGCATGCAACGGTGCTAGAATTGGTGCCTGGCATTGCCAAACCCGTAGATGAGAAGTGCAGCTCTCCCTCACGCCGTCGAAGACAGTTCCCCACCACAAGTGCTGCCGCCATCAGCTCTCATCACCCTGATCAAGTGCTCGATGATGAGGTTATTCTGGTGGAGGAAGAAGATTCACTGCACTTGGAAGATGCACAACCCGGGATGTGCCTCATGCATTGCTGTGCGCGGATACTCGTTTGGCTTTGTGATGTTTGATATTCTTCCTGCCCCCACCACCCCACACACGTACGCACACACGTACACGCGAAGACACACTGCACAAAACCGTAGCAGGCATCTGCCTCTCTCTGTGTGAGTGATGTTTGGAACTCATACGGTGAGGGAGGCTGGCACACCTTTGCCGGCCGCCAACCCTTATTGCTGACTTATTGGTGTTCTTCATTGGTTCGGGTGGGCATGAAGGAGCGCATCATGTATTCGGAAGATGCGCGTGGGTGGTTGCCACCACACCAACTCACAACAAGGCAACGCATAATCTATAGATTGCTGAGTTTGCATTGTTGTTGGTGATGTGTGGGCATGGTGGTAGGCCCGCAGCATCTGCCAACGCCCTCTCCTTCTCCTCCCCCCCCCTCCACACACACACACGTACCCCACCCCATACACATACACACACCCATTTCACGTGGTGTTTGTCAGGCATCTTCGCGTAGTTGCCTCATATCTCAGCCCCAAGTATGTTGTAGTGGTTGCTGCTGTTGTTTTTTTGTAGGTCCTGCACCATCACCATTCATACTTTTTAGTTCTTTTTTTTGCGTTTGACTTGGTTCTTTTTTTTTCTTCTCCGCTACGTTTTCACGCGCGCGTGTGTCGTTGGTGTAGTTCATTGCATACCAAGCTCATCTTCCACCCCACCCTCTACCACCTACCCTTGTTGATACAACTTTTTCAGTTGCTGGGTGCCACCAACCCATGAAGATAATGAAGATTTCCAACTTGGTGACTTCAGCAACCACAACAACAACCAAAAATGGTATGAGAGTGAGAGAGTGATGGGAGGATGTCTAGCCGAGCTCGTGCACAACCGAAAACGCACCCCGACCAACCACCCCGCCTTCCTTCTCCCTCCATCTTCATAAGAGTGAAGCCGTACTCCTTCCTCCTCCCTGAGGGCCATGCTGCACCCAATCATTTTTCTTCCATCTCATCATGGTTCACTCACAGAGACCACTCACAGGGCACCTGTTCCTGTTGCGCACCACGACTCTCGTCTTCTTCATTCTTCAATCTCACTTTGGAAGGCTGCTCGCACACACTCATACTTACACGTATTGCCGAATAACAAATAGCTCATCATGCGCCCAGGAGACTCACCGTGGATTCTCTTCTTCACGACGGTGCTGAGCCACGTGACCCTCATCCCTACTCCGGTGATGCTCTTCCAACGGCGGCAGCACTTTGAGTTCTGCGTCTCCATCTTCAGCTTTGCCTCCTCCTTCCTCTACCACGCCTGTGAAAGCTTCCAGACGGACATCCTTCTCTCGGAGAAGCAGTGGCATCGGCTGGATAATATGGGGGTCATTGCCATGCTGGGGCTTCTCTTCGTCTTTGTTAGCAACTTCACTCGTCTCTCGGTGGATCTTACCTGCAAGTACGCCGTGGTGCTTCTCTCTGTGGTGTTTCAGCAACGCAACCCGTGGGACATCCGCCTCACCGTCGTCCCCATCATCCTCTTCAGCTTCATTCCCGTTGGCTATAACTGCATCTTGCACCATCGATTGCCACAACTGCAGGTGCGCAACATGCTGATTGGCCTCTGTTTCATCTTCCTCGCCGTTCCCTTCTTCATTCTCGGCCTCAATGATGCAGAGGACCCCTACCGCATGTTTCATGGCCTCTGGCACTTCTTTGGCGGAGTGAGCTCCTACTACTTTTGGCAGATGACGAAACCACTCACCGTTAGCGGGGAGGTGGACCGCTTCTCACGCTCGCGATCGGCATGTTCGGTGGTGTTGCTCAAGGGAGAAGGGAGTCCGTTGGTCTGAGTTGGATGCCTCTGCGTATCACAATACTGTTGTTTGTGCGCATTCATGAAGAATGTGAATGGTCGTGTGGTGATCTGAATGTATCTTGATGGTCATTGTTGGCATTTGTGCTGGTTTCTTTTATTTCTCTTCTTTTTCTCTTTGTGTTTTCATGAATAGTGGCGCACCGGTCCGCGTTCACACGCACACACAACCCCAAGCGCATCATCATCATCATCACGTTTTTGGCGTTAATCTAAGATGCGTTTGCTTCTTCTTTTTTCTTTGGCAACGGTCCTCTTCTTTTTTGGCGGAGTTGAGGCGACGCTGGTCACGCAAGTCCCTCGTGAGCAGGCCTACCTTCAAAGCCAGCGTCTGGGCCAGGATGCGTGGGCCCTGGTGCCACTCTCTTCTAGCACACCAGCCGCACCTTCGGACCAGCTCATGCTGCCCTGGGGTCCTGAGGAGGGAGATGCTCTCGCCATCCAGACCTACTATGACTCAATGGAGCTCAAGGCACTAAAGCGGGTGCTGCGTGAGAAACAGGTCTCTTGCCATGGCTGCATTGAGCGCCGGGATCTTGTGCAGCGCGCCATGCAGGTGCATCATCTCCTCTCCCATGACCAACGCATCGCTCGCTCACTGGCCGTCATGGATAGCTTAGTTGATCCAACCGAGGAGCTGCCGCCTCTCTTTGTGGCACGTACACTTCACGGCGCGCGGTGCTCCGTTGAGCGCTCCAACGGCACCATCACCTGCGACAAGGTGCTGACTGCCTAGCACATGTTGTGGCGAGGTGGCGGCGAGGGGGAATGGCAGGGCTGCGCTCACACCATGTACGTACCTTTCACCACTCCCTTGTGTCTTTTTTCTGTTCCTCTGGGCTTCAATGATGACCTGTACGTTTGGATTCAGATCATCTCACTTCACTTCCGCTGTATCTTGACGCATGAATGCTGACCTGGCTGCCGCAGTACTGTTGTGTGTAGTAGTGGATGAGCACTGCCACCTACACAACATACTGAGTGTACGAAAACCCCTCGTTGTTGCGCATCACACACATCCTCCTTCCCCCAACTTCTTCTTATTACCTTCACAAAAAAACACCACCACAAACGTAGTTCATCTTTAGCCATCTCTCGTAACAGGGCAACTACATAAGCAGCCCCCAACTGAGGAACCACCTTCCTCGCACCTAATCCCCACACACCACACAAACACAAGATGAGTGAGGAAGAAAAGTCACGCGCGCTCTTCGAGAAGGCCAAGACCCTGCGCGCGGAGCGCAACATCAAGGATGCCATCAAGCAGCTCCAGACGGGATGCCAGCGCAACGCCCACCCCGCCTTCCTAAACTGCTTTGACCTCCTCTTTGAGCTCGCCCTGTGCGAGGAGCGCGGCGCCTTCGCCGACTCCTGCATCGGGCCTCTCAAGTCTGCGCGTACGAAGCTCCACCGCCAAAAGTACAAGGAGGTGTGCGACCTCTTTCTCCGCCACTTCCGTGCCATGTGCGCCGCTGCCCGCGAACATGCGCAGAACGCTGTGAAGAGTCCCGCCGAGAGCGACCTCATCCTTGCCGCCCTCTCCGGCATCTCCCTCGAAACCCGTACCACCCGCCGCTTCGTTGATCCATGCGAGCGCTCTGCCTCCCGTCTCGCCCCGGCCATCATCTCCTTGATGATTGGCAACTCCCTCGAGCTCCGCAGCGTCTCGCACAACCTTGGCGTGGCCTACTTTGGCATCTGCCATGAGTTCCGCCTCGCGAGTCCTCTCAAGACAAGCTCCATGCGCCTCGAGAAGGCCATCGCCGCGCTGACGGTGGAGAAGATCTCCATCTGCGGCGATGCCAAGCGGGATGAAAAAGCACTGGGCAGCCACACCTTCGTGGATGCGTTGTGCATCCTCATGAAGCACCTTGGCAGCATGGGATGCTGGGATCAGGCGAGCAAGTGCGAGTCCTCTCTCAAGCGCCTCACGCAGTTCCTCAACCAGCCCATGGTGGATGAGAAGAAGGATGACCTCCCCTTCCGCCGTGAGGTGGTTGGTCAGGCCTACCTCGAACTGGCGGACTTCCTCCTCCAGTGCGCCGACTACCCCGCCCACTCATACTACCTCGTGAACGCGGTGCTGCAGCGCCGCGAGGTGACGCCGCAGATGGCCACCCGCGCCGCCCTCGCGATGCTCTGCTCATCGGAGTTGGTGGATGATGCGATTGGCGTGAATACCCTCACCCCAACCATCGCCATGGCCCGACTCAAGCAGCGCTGCAGCCTCCCGCCCCAGGCAGAGGCGCTCATCGCCTGCATCATGGACGCCGCCGCACCCGCCGACTTTGGCAAGCTCCTCACTGGTCTCGCCGAGCTTGTGGCCGGAGACGAGCACCTCACCCCCTACCAGGACGCCCTCCGCCACATCCTCCTTCGCCGCCAGCTCATCCACCACTCCGAGGCGAGCCACCGGGTTGAGATCAGCCAACTCAGCACGGGTGCCACACCCATGTCGAAGCATGACTTCCTCCGCGTGGTGCAGCCCGCCTTCCTCCAGGACAAGACCGCCCCGGTGGAGTTTGACAGCAAGTCGGCCACGATGCTCTGCCGCAACTCGACGAAGCTGAAGATTCTTCAGTCCTTCACGAAGCTCTCTGCCCAGGTGGGCATCAAGGTGAGTTCCGCCGCCGCCCACTCCTCCAAGGATGAGGCCATCACCTCGGAGCAGCTCCTCCACGCCCATGACCGCACCCACGCCATCTACGATTTGCAGCGCACCTCCCAAGAAACCCTCGACCAGCGCAAGCGGGACAAGAAGGCGAGTGAGGAGATGGAGCAGGCGAAGCGACGAGATGACCGCATCCAGATGGAGAAGGAGCGCATCGTCAAGACCAAGATGGACCGCCTGAAGAAGCTCGAGCCGCTGTACCTCGAGCGTCTGCGCCAGGAGCGGTGCAAGCTTGTGCTGGAGAAGCTGCGCGCCAAGTACCCGGGCTTCAAGGTGGATAACGCCATTGCCGCCAAGAAGGCCACCGTCTTTGAAGATGAGGTGACGCTGCTGCTCGCTGCCTTCAAGCGCAAGGCGGCAGAGACGGACCGTAGTGATGTGCTCAAGGGCCATCTGGTGGAGCGTGCGCTGCGCCAGAAGGAAATCCCGAAGCGAAAGGAGTACGAGGCCGCGAACGCCGAGCGCTACCGCGCGGAGCGTGCCGCTGCCCGAGACAACTACCTTGTGCAGCACCGCAAGGAGTTTGAGAAGCGCCAGCACGAGCGGGAGGTGCTCCGCCAGTTCCTGCCCTTTGCCCAGTCCTTCGAGGATGAGTGGCGCCAGAACATGTCCGACAACAAGCCCACCAAGCAGGAGAACCAGAACAACCTCCTCCTCCAGGAGAAGATGCGTCTGGCGGCTCAACAGTAGTGAGGTGCTGTTGTTGTGGAGGTCTAAGCTACAGGATAACCTTTATAGTTCGTTTCTTCATGTCTTCATGCCTAACCCAGCGCAGGTGTGTGCGCATGTGCTGGTTAAGAACACCAAAGCTGCAACCTCACTCGAGAGGATGCTAGCCTATGATTAGTTGCCGCTGTGTAGGGAATCGTTGCCCCATGTTTGGGGGCAACCAGACCATCGCACATTCACCATACTTTTGCACATGAATATTGCCACCTCACTTCCTCTTCTTATTTTTCTTGTGTTTCAGCTGTGTGGGCGACCTCCCCTCCTCCCTTCATGGTGAGCGCTTGTGTGCACGCTATCACCTCTCACCATCAGTAGGTAGTTTCATTGCACCACACGTCGGTGAGCATGAACGCATCGGAGCACTACGTGAGGGTGACGCATGACTATGAGATGCCTGGAGATGGGTACCTGCCCATTGTGGCCGCGGAGGTGCTCCTCGTCCTTGAAGCAGACAAGAGTGGGTGGTGGTTGGGCAAAAACACCAAGGGAAAAGTCGGGGTGTTCCCCTCGACATATGTCGAGCGCCACGTCTTCCCCGCACCTCCTGACGAGCTTCATGCGGAGATGTCCCTCATCCATACCGCCCGCTCCTTTGGTCTGGAGCTCACCAGCGGAGCACCCATCCCCATGTGCTCCTTCGCAAACCTAACATTTGCGGCAACTGCAGCCGCCAAGATTACTTCCATAGATGAACTCTTCACTTTCACCAACGAATGCATCCTCGCCCGAGAACAGAGCAGGAACGAGGTTCTGCGCTCATTGAAGGCCCTCACTCAGTCTGACGCCCAGTCCTCCACGGCTACCTCTCTGGGAAGTGTAAACAAGGCCGTGGAAGAGGTCCGGCGAGAGCTGGCAAGATCGGAGTACTCGGTGCAGGAACAAGTGGGAATAGTGGCCAACCTTCGACAGAAGTGCATAGAACAGGGCACATTGCCCCCTCCACGTTTTTATCGGGAGATGATGGCTCTCTCCCCGAAGTCTGCCACCAGTTGGGAGGAGCTGATGCTCGGCGATACCACCGCTGTGGTCAGGTCCTGGGACAAAAAGCTTACGACGATGGCAGAAGCTGCAACAAGAGAAGAGGCAGCATACTACAACGCCAAGGAGCAGGTGCATCAACGTATTCTCCTTAGGGATGCCTTGGTGTCCGCTATGCTGCTGGACTGGTCCTCCAAGGCCAAGTCAGAGAAACAGCACTACATGAAGACAAAACTGGAGTTTGAGCGCCTCGGATGTTGCCTTCAAGCTGAGGTGAAGAAGCTGGAGAATGCCATCAGCACCGGTCGCGAGCGGTACATTGCTCTGCACACCCAACTTCAGGAATCCAAAGTGACTGTGAAACACCTGAAGGGGCAGCTTCAACGCCGCGCAGAGCTCCAGCAGCTCGAATCTCAGATCGCGTCCATCAACGACACATTGCGCCAAGCAA